>PKMM01049127.1:163211-209663 GCA_002933915.1 Eutrema heterophyllum | reverse complement strand
TTTATTTTGTTAAATATTATCAAAAAATATGTTTATATTAAATTAAATATTTGATACTTTTAAAACTAATATTTACCATTATTTTATTTTTATTTAGTTGTAAAAACAATATTTTAAATAAAAATATAATATAATAAATATGAAATTGACATATGAAAAATTATTAAAAATTTATATTATAAATATAAATATAGATATAATGTTTACGAATAAATATATAAAATTATTTAATATATAATCACTCATAGCTCTACCAATCACTTAAAATATGTACATTAATCATAACATACATCTTCAGCATATTGCTGCAGCTGTTTAATGTTATTGTTCTACTATCACTTAGTAATCTTATTGGTTAGGGTGATGATGTAGCAATTTAGATAGCGGACAAAGGAAAAACAAGGTAAAAGTATAAGAAAACATATTTTTTTATTATTATTTATCCTCTCTCTACCAACGATGAGTTGGCCTAGTGGTTAAGTCTTTGGGTTACCGATAACGTAGGGACCTTGGAGATCACGGGTTCGATTCACGTTGGGAGGGGTCTGCTCTCCAAAGAAAAGTTAAATTACATAGTTTGGATCTAGTCCTGGCCCCGAACCTCCTAGTCATCCCAAACAAAAAAAAAAAAATTGCGACCCTTCTTAGCTAACACGCGAAATTAAAACCCTAAAGTTTTGGTGTAGTTCCATTGAGGAAAAGATGTTCGGACGGCTTCTGCTTATATTCGGCTCAATCTATGTGGCATACAGAACCCGACAATTCGTTAAGTCTTGTCGGAGAATTGAAGGTGAAGATAGAATCAGTACGCTGTCGTCCGACGATCTGCTCTTGCGGATATTATTGTTCCTCCCAAGAAAAGATGCAGTGGCTACCATGTTCTTGTCGAAACGATGGCAGTTTATTTGGACGATGCTGCAAAAACTCGAGTACAAAGAGATAAATACAAGTTTTCTTTCCGGTTTAGTTGGCAGTTTATTTGGGCGGTCGCGGTCGCAGTCTTTATGGCGGTTTCTTGACAATTCATTACAACTCCATAAGGCACATGTGTTGGAAAGATTAATCATAGAACTTAGTAGCGAATGTCCCGTTGACGTTGATGTGGGAAAATGCATTGCAAATGCGGTTGATCGTAGGGTTCGCGTGCTAGAGTTCAAGCTCACGTGGTCCGCAGAACCTACTAACTTGCCCACAAGCCTCTATATATGCGATACGCTTGTGTATATGAGTCTTTCCAACAAGATTTTTGTTGATGTTCCTTCTACGGTTTGCTTCCCGTCCCTCAAATATCTATACCTTCTCCGTGTGGTATACAAAGATGATGACTCTCTTGTTAGGCTTTTATCGAATTGTCCTATTCTCAAGCTTTTGTATGTGGATCGACATGACCAAGACAAGGTGAGAAACTTTAGGATTAAAGTGCCTTCTCTAGAGACCTTACTGTATCAATATTCGGTAGTATATTTTCTAGAGGGATCTTTAGTTATAGATACCCCGAATTTAAAGAAAATCGTCATCGCAGATAATTCTCGAAACTCAGCTCGATTGAAAACAACCCTCGCTTTGATGAAGCAGGTATCAACGTTTTATGTAACCCTGGTGACAAGTTTATGAGATCTCTTTCTTCGGCCATGTATCTCGAATTAATTTTGAGCATAGAAACGGTACGTATCGCTCTTTAATTTTCAACCTCAAATTGTTGTTATGATCACATTTCCAACGTCGACTTATGTGTTGTTATATTCATTCAAGGTTGCGTATTGTAACACCACTAACTTCTCCCAGCTTATGAAGTGTAAGCTAGCTCCTATACATGAGTTAGACTGGTTGGAACCACTAATGCTTTTGCTTCGAAATTCTCCTAATCTAAAATTTATTTTCATCGACACGGTTTGTACCTTCATTCATACAATTTGATGGACTGATAAAAGTAAAAGTAAATGTGTTTATTATATCCCTCATCGTTGCTTTGCTTCACAGATGCTCACACAACTTAAGGATGATTTTCCACTGACATGGAACCAACCGAGTTCTGTTCCCGGATGTTTGTCAACCCATCTCAAAATCTTTGAATGGAAAGGATATGGAGGAAGAAGCAAAGAGAAAGAAGTTGTAAGATACATCCTCGCTAACTCTAAGTGTTTAAAGAGAGCTGGAATCTCCATGAAATCAAAATGCAACAAAAAGAAGATGATGAAAGAATTAGAATCTATGTCTAGGATTTCGACATCATTCCCATTACTCTTCTACACTCAATTGGAGTTTTTTTTCTTTTCTTTTTTTGAGAAAGAGACACATTTGGAATTTGGGAGACTAAATCTTTATCATGGTTCGTATGTGACATTAGCCAAGCTACTATTTTTATAAACCTATTTTTAGTTTTTTAAATTCCAAAGTTCACGAAATCGTATAATCTGAAGATAAACATCGAAGATGTTTCCAATAAAAAAGAGTAGCCTTCGACACCTCTCGGGGCAACAATTGTAACCAAGACTATTTCATTAATTGTTCATATATAAAAATAGTTTTAAAAAAAAAAAAAAACTCTCCAAATGATATGATTTTGTAAATTTATCTTTAACTTGCAAAAAATGCAGGTGAAATCTATAAAGTCGAATTGAACCCGCAATATAACTTTTATATATTTCTTTGAAATGCTTTTACGATCACATACATTAGAATTTCAAAAAATTAAGAATAGATATGGACTCCTAGAGTTTCGATTTGATATATAGTTCATTATAATTTATCAAATTTGAGTATGGTGACGAAGGTTACATTACATGTTAAATTCACTTTCGTGGGTTTGAACTACACAACTTGAAAAAAAGTTACTTGGAAGTTTGTTTTTAAGTTTGTTTTTTGGGATGACTGCCTAAAACTCTCTGTTCGTACAACCCTAACTATTTTCCCCCAAACTTATAATTTTCAACTCTAACCCACCTAAACTATTTTACTCTGCTTAATTTCACATCTTTAATCAAAATCATAAAACCAGACCCGTTTTTGAAAAAAAACCCGACCCGTTTTGAAAAAAAAAAAAAAAAAACCCGATCCGACTTGAAAAAATCAGACCCATTTTTGAAAAAAAAAAACGGAGTTTAAGTAAACGAAAACACGTTAAATAAACAGTGATTGCCCATAATAAAAATCCCGATCCGACTTGAAAAAACCGACCCGTTTTTAAAAAAAAAACGGAGTTTAAGTAAACGAAAACGCGTTTAATAAACAGTGATTGCCATAATAAAAAATCCGATCCGACTTGAAAAAACCCGACCCGTTTTTTATAAAAAAACGGAGTTTAAGTAAACGAAAACGCGTTTAATAAACAATGATTGCCCATAATAAAAAACCTGATCCGACTTGAAAAAACCCGACCCGTTTTTTTTTAAAAACACGGAGTTTAAGTAAACGAAAACGCGTTTAATAAAATTGCATAATAAAAAACCGGATCCGACTTGAAAAAAACCGACCCGTGTAGCAGATGATGACATGTCGGGTTATGGGCAAGTCGGATTGGTTTTTTTTATTATGGACACTAACGGGTCGGGTTTTTTCAAACACAAAACCTAAGAACCAAACATCCCTAGAATAACGCTAGAAATTTGAATCAACTGCAAAAAACGGGTCGGGTTTTTTCAAGTCGGATCGAGTTTTTTTATTATAGACAATCACTGTTTATTAAACGCGTTTTCGTTTATTAAACTCCGTTTTTTTATTAAAAAAATAGGTCGGGTTTTTTCAAGTCCGATCGGGTTTTTTATTATGGACAATCACTGTTTATTTAACGTGTTTTCGTTTACTTAAACTCCGTTTTTTTTTTCAAAAATGGGTCAGGTTTTTTCAAGTCGGATCGGGTTTTTTTTTTTTTTTCAAAACGGGTCGGGTTTTTTTTAAAAACGGGTCTGGTTTTATGATTTTGATTAGAGAGGTGGAATTAAGCAGAGTAAAATAGTTTAGGTGGTTTAGAGTTGAAAATTATAAGTTTGGGGGTTTAATGAAGAAGTAAATAGTTTGGGGAAAAATAATTAGGGTTGTATGAGTAGAGGAGCTTTTATGCAGTCATTCCTTGTTTTTTTCAAGAAAACCCTATAGAATAACTTAGCCAGGGGCGTCCGGTGAGAACCGACCAAAACCGAACCGACCGAACCGATATTTTTGGTTTTCGGTTTCAAATCGATTTTCGACACTAAACCGATCGGCGACTTTTGAAATTACATTCGGATCTCGCTTCGGTTCGGTTTGGAAAACAACAACCGATCAGATTTAACTTAACCGAAAAAACCTAATCTTAACTTCATTCCCGATCCAAATTTTTTATCCCCTGCATTTCGCGAATGGAGAAGTTATTGCCTTGTAGGTGAAGTAAGTATCTTCTGTTTATTTCGTTCTATACTTCTATCGATCACTGTGTTTGATTTTCTTTGTTTTTGTTGAAATTTCATGTCTTCTCGATTTGGTGGGTTTTCGGCGGCTGATTGAAATTTCAACGAATTTTTGCATCTTCCGGCTGATTTCTCTACAATCCTTAGTTTCTATCATCTGATAATTTATGCTTTTTTCTGGGTCAGAATGTAATTTGATAAGTTTGAGGTCATTTTCTAATAAATTCATAACGTTTGGTGACTAAATAGAAATACTATAAAATATATATCTCGTTCTTCAACTTCCCATATTACTACACAATTAACGCAGCGGCGGAGCTAAGATACGGTGTGCCCTAATTTCTGCCGGAGAAGAAAAACAAAGGTCTTCTTCGGACTTCCGGCGAGGGTTAAACGATGTCGTACGACGATGTGGAGATAGAGGATATGGAGTGGAACGAAGAGATTCAGGCGTACACGTATCCTTGCCCTTGTGGCGATTTGTTCCAGATTACGAAGGAGGATCTCCGGCTCGGCGAGGAGATCGCGAATTGCCCTAGCTGCTCGCTCTACATTACCGTCATCTACAATATGGAGGATTTTCAAACCGATACGAAGAAGAATAACGAACCTAAAAGTCACCAGCCCATCGCCGTCGCGTGAGGTAAATCTCCCAATCTGATTTCAGGTTTTGAAGAAATTTGTATGTATGATATTTTGTATTAGAGCTTAATCTATCAAACAAGATTGGGGTTATGAGATTCTTTGTCGAAGTTCGAAGCTTTTATTGGATGTTGAGAGGTAGATTTGATTGCCATCTGTTTCATGCTTGAGCTTGGTACTGGTACTAGTTATTCTTGTGTTTTGTTCTTGAAGAAGATGAAGCTACTCTATATTTACTTTCTTGAGCTGTATAAATGCAATGATTGCGTCTACCTGAATTAGCTCATTAAGGATCCATTTCTTAGTAGAAATTTGTGAAATCTGGATGTCAAAGGTTTTAAACTTTTACTTCCTTTTCTGGAAGTTTGGTTGATCTTCTCGATACTACTTGTTGGATGTTAGCGGTTTCATAGTCTTACAAAAACGTTTGGTCTTGTTTAATGAAATCTGGATGTCAAAGTTGTAAGAAATTTGCTTCCTTTTCTTGAATATTTGTTGCTCTTCTCTTTGTTGCTTTGGATTTGATGAGGGATCAAAACTGTTTTTTAAAATGGGCAATACCGTCCAAAGAAGCTTCACTTTTTGCAATTAGGTGGTATAAATGAGTAGACTTGTTGGATGTTAGCGATTACAGAGTGTTATAAAGCGTTATTGTGTTTTCTTCTCGAGTTACGATCTAAAACGGCGTGCGTGCGTTTTTAGTTTTGTTTTGTTGGCGAGAAGTAGAGAATGAAGTAATTCTAACCAATTATTAGAAGCTAACCCGCAACCATGTAAATTAACACCTTGAACGCAATTGCAGGCTTATGTCTGCTGCTTTTTCGGATAACTTATGTGAGATTATGTTTGCTTATTTGCAGATTGTCGTGGAATCGATTAGAAGATTATTCGAGAACAGCAGAAGAGATTTATTCTGTTGTTCAAAAGTTTTGGAAAGCATATGAAAAGTGTGTCACCATCCTTAGATTATGGGAATTTAGTTTACATTGATCACATATAAGATAAACATGGAAACAGAGGTGCTGTGTTGCTGGTCATTTATGATTATTAAAACCGAATTCTTGGTGCTTTCTTGCACATTTAGATCCGATAGGTTATTTAGAATACGCTCTGATTTGGTTTGAAGAAGGTTTGTACGGCTTATATCGCCTTTTCTTTTCTTGGGTGTTTGGAGTTTGTAATTTTTATGAAGCAGAATGATTAAAACACAACTCGTCAGCAATTATACTCACTTTTTCCCAGTTGGACTTTCGCTAGTTTAGTTTAGAAAGTGTTGAGATCAAAGCAATATGTTATAAGCTCATAAAATCTATTCATAGGACCAAAGTGTCTTTCTCTCAAATTCAGTAGAGAATATGGCAAATAGAAAAGCTCAATTTCACCAAGAAGAATCACAAAAAGATTAATAAAGAATGAGAAAATTACATGTACATACACATTTAAGACACTTTCTACCTATTTTATAGATATGTTTTGACTATTATACTCTTCTACCACTAAACAATTATCTTTTACTTTTTTTCTCTCTCTTTTTTTCCGCTTTATCTTCAAACTCTTTTTTCTTCTTTACTTTCTTCTTCGTCTCATCAATTTTTCTCAAATTAAGAAATAAAAATAGAAAAAATTTCAGATTGATTAATCATCGAACTGTGGGTTTTCAAAGTGTTCGATGAAATTCGCAAGAGAAACATACGTATCCATGTAGTTACGTACATGTGTACCATATTCGCGTGGATATACATGCATATACATATAGTTGCGTATACGTGTACCATATACCATATGCGCGTGGATACGCATACATATCCATTAAAATATATACACGTGTACCATATGCACATGGATACGCATGTATTCTATCTATGCACATGTGGTACACGTGTACGCAGCTATATGAGATACATATGCGTTCTATCTATGTGTTCGAACCACATGTAAGTAAAATATTGTAAAATGGGTATCAAACTATAGAGAAAAAAAAATAGTCTATAGTGAAAAAAAAATTGTAAAATTGTTTTTTTATGAGAAGAAAATAAGCAAAACAAAATATGTGGGATCTGGAAAAGAATAATAATAAAAATTGTGATAAGGTTATTTAGGTCGTTTCATATGTCATAAAGTAACAAAAGTGTGTGCAAAGTGAGAAAATCTCATTTATGTAAACAGAAAGTGAGAAAGTGTCTTAAGGCTTGATTGGTATAACTGATAGTAAAGCAGTTGCACTAAGCAGTAGAAGCAGTATGTTGCTGAAACATGTATGCTCTGATTAATATACACATTTTAAGTGATTGACAGAGCTGTGAAATATTATATATAAAATTATTTAATATATTTATTCGTAAGCACTATATCTATAGTTATATTTATAATATAATTTATAATAGTTTTTTTCATATTTCAATTGTATTTATTATATTATATTTTTATTTAAAATTTTATTTGAAAATTAATCAAAAAATAAAATAATGGTAAATATTGGTTTTATAAGTATAAAATTTACACTTTAATATAAACATAATTTTTTGATATTATTTAACAAAATAAATTAGTTATATAAAATTATTTTTATTTTTTTGATATTTTATAAGTTAATGTTCTAGCAAAAGCTTCATATGAAAACATAGACGGAGGAGCATTTGCAGGTTCTAAATGTTTTCCTAAAAGGTTTAGTGTTTTTTAAAATGCTCGCATTAGAGTGTAAATCACTCCTAAAGAATCAACATTACCAAGATTACATTGGGGTGAATATATGATTTTCGTTTTAATCGGACCAATGTAATCATTTTAGTCTAAAGTTTAAACCCTCCTATCGGCAGAAACTTATGTTGAGTAGAAAAAAAGACAGTAAGTTACTTTAACCAATTACTTTTTTTTTGTTAATAAGAAATGACTAATTTTGGAGACATAGATCCATTTTAACAGCCGAAATAACCGTTTGGCGCGTCTTAACTCCATGATTTCATTTCCTTTTCGAAGGATCCTAAACCCAGAAAAACTCACCCTCGAAACAATTTTTATTCTAATTCTAATCAATTCTTCATAAGATCTAAGCCAAAAATCGATATATACATTCTTGATTTGGAAGGTATGTCATCTATGAAAGCTAATTAATGTGTAAACGCCTTTATATATATATGTACCAAACATTACTCATTGTTGATGATTGTGTTTCATAGGGTTTTTTCTTGGCGAAGAAGAAACCAAAGGTACGAGGATCTCATTAGCTGAGAATGGTGAAATTAACAATCTTAGGAAAGGGCCTTACGACCATCATGATGATGATGAAAGTTTTGGTTGGAGCATCGGACAATAACGCGGTCTACAGTCCATGTTCAGACACTCAAATAAGCAAAGGAGATGGTTTCACCATTGGTGTTGCAATCTCCAGCAAAGAAGCTTTCTTCCTAGACCAAGTCCAGCTTTCCCCTTGCGATTCTCGTCTTGGTTTAGCTGCGAAGATGGCGCAGCTCGCGCTTTTTAGACCTAAGGTGGACGAGATCTCTCTTCTCTCCATCGACACAAGTAAGTTTAACCCGGTAAGTCTCTGGCTATATATGTGAATCTGAATGGGACACAATCGCAAAGTAAAAGCTTATTTGGTATGTTTTCTTGTGAAAAGAGTGAAGCAGGAGGCTACATGGTTGGATTCGCAGGCTCGAAATACGCAGCAAGATCTTATCCTATGAAGGTCGCAGATGCAAGCAACACAATCACAGCTTTCACACTTGTAATAATGAATAACCTTAAACCCTTTCGAACAAACAACATACAAATTAGAGAATCGAATCACTGAAGTTGAAACTGTATTGGCAGGTAATGGAATTTCAGAAGGGAGTGTTGCAAAATCTGTTCTGGAAGAACTTCGGATGCGATTCGTGCAAAGGAGGATCTTCGTCTGTGTGTCTGAATGGGACGGATTGTGCGGTTCCTACATCAAAATGCAAGGCTAATGGAGGTGAAGCTAACTGCAACATCGGAATTCAGGTGGCGTTTTCAGGGACAGACAAGAACCTCGAGTCGCTGAACTCGTGGTACGAGGTAAGCAATCTGAGGCAGTACTCGCTTACCGACCTCTATGCAAATGCTGTAGATTCTCTGAGTGGAGGACTTCTGTAAGAGAGACGACAAAAGTGTAATGCAGCAGGTACTATGTAATTGAGGTTCCTAAATAGGTTTTACAACTTTACATGTCTTAACAACAAGTTACAGTGATGAAACAAATAACTTACCCTTCAAGTTTGCAAACCAAAATTACATTTCTATGGATCATTACAAAAGAAAGAAATCACTATTTTCCACACACAAGAGGTTTATATACAGAACCCTTTTGTCATTGTTGTATACAAAACCCTCGCAAATTGATACTAGCACTTGTTTTTTTTTATATACATGGAAGAATATTTAAAAGAACCCCAAAAAAATCCCCAAGATTTAGAAAAAGAAAGTCAAAATTTAACAAAGAGAACAAAAAAAAAGCAACTGGTTCAAGTCAATCATAGGCTATCTCCTCCATATAAACCTGTGTTTACTCTGACCGACCGTGCGAATTCTCCCTTATGTCTCTCAGAAGATCTTGCAGCTCGGGGAATACCGTTCGGAGTAGCAGCTCCAGTATTGCAAATGTTAGTTGCTTTATGCATACGTTTGACTGCGATCGATGATTCATGTGTCAAGTATTAGTCAGACCAAAATGATGGATGATGCAACAACCGAATTAAACACTTTACCCAAAAAATTTAAACAACTTAAGTGTGACACAGAAGAAGCCTAACCTGAGTGAAATAGAAGATGTCTCTCGCGCATCTCCTGTACTGCTTGTGCCCTACCAAGCTCACTAAGGCTGTTGGGGCGCCATCTGATCAAATGCCAAAATGTTACTTCCAATGAGACTAAACTAACACGAGACTATATATGGTGGCAAGTCTAAGATACTCACCGAAAAGGAATTTCTTGATTTCATTAGCTCTACGTGAAGCCTCGAGTTGCTGCTCAAAGGTACTGGGTTTAGTCACCTTCATGCCACCAAGTTGGCCTGCGATTTGGAAAGTGTTTTCACTAGGGTCCGTCTCATCCGATGCCTCTTGACCGTCACTCACTCTGGTAAAGAATACGCCATTTGGCCAAAGAATCTGGAGAGAAATTCAAATAAGATTGTAAGCAACAAAAAGTGAGATCACTCCACTAGAACTATTACTTCCTCTGCCTCCCTGCAACAATCAAAGTTAACCAAGTATGTCTGGAAAAAGATCGGGTTGAATGTTCATGGACTTTCCTACTTAAGAGTTATTATATTATTTCAACGAATGATCAAATATGATGTCGGGGTCTCTAAGAGGACAGAAATAAGTGAAAATTCAATTGACTTTTCAACAAGGTAATGGAAAACTCAATTCTTACATCTTGAGCCCAACGAATTCCATGAGCAACTGTGTCTTCACTCCGCAGCCAACAGACCTCCCTCAGGAGCCAGTCATCCACAGCATCTTCCATAACTAACTGTAATATTTGCTTTGATATCCAGAAAACTTGCCTCCTATAATAACACCATATCTAAGATTATTCTAAAACACCATGTGATACAGGACCTAGTCAAATAGAATAGCATGTTCTATGAAAAATAAAATCAGATAGAATAACTCCTTCGTCTCACCTTAACCAACCTCTTCTATTCAACTGAAACACTTTATCAACTAGGTTTAAAATTGGCACACTGACATTGGGCGGCATCCACTGTATTGAAAAGAAAAGGATAAGTATGACGTTGTCCAAAATTAGAAGATACCCAAAGAGTATACTAACAACTTAAAACATCTTTTGTGATATGTCTCATTAAGCATAATTCAATTTCAGGTGCATCAAAGACATCTCGTGACATCATGAAAAATCTCAGCCAGGGAACATACACAAGCCAAATGACACAATCTGATCGATGGATGGCATCCAGTATAACTGTAGATTATGCAAGGGACACTAAAGGGCCATTTATGCTGTACCTCGGGTGGCATGCCAGTAGGATTGTGAACCAAACTTGTCGATGGATCGGCGTGCTGTGAATCGCTGAACCCCCTTACTTCAGATTTTGCCTTAAAATCATTTTCCATTTCCGAGGGCGAATTCTCAGGCTCTCCAAGACGTCTAACCACTCTCGGTGGGAAATACTTAGAGTCCAATTCATTATCTGAGTGCCACCCATTAGCTTCTGAAACAAGTCTACCTTCCCCTTGGGTGCTCTCTCCAAGTTTGTCAATATCTTCAGTATCAGAAATGCTGCTGTGCATCGATTCAGTTGCAACTTCCTTAGAGAGGTGAGTGTTTATATCATGTACACTCCAGGAGAGGTGGCGGGCAGGAGCAAGATCATTTTCTTCAAGCGGAGATCCTACAACCTTGCGCATAAGGCCATCTGAAACCCCTTTAAACTGACGTACAATATCGTCCATGGCATCATCAACATTAACTGCTCAATTCCAAGAAAGGGAATTTAGTAAGATGGAAAAGTAAAGCAAACACAAAAACAATTAGCATTTCTCTCTTCATTCTGATCGTTTTTTTAAGAATTCAGTTTCTTAGCATAACAAGACCGATTAAGATTTTTTGATAAACAGTAACAGAATGCGAGGGCTGAAATTTATATACAACTACATGTTAACGAAACAGTTGCGACAACAATACCTGCAAGAGTTTTTATCACCGATGAAGACTTTCCAAAAGAATAGTTCTACAGAACGAAAGTGGCAATCGTTAGATCATCCATCTTAATGAAAATAGAAAGCAATTAAATTTTGGGGTGGCACTGAGTTAGGTCCGCACTTTTGAGGACGCACTTAGAAAATCCCGAACTTCATGTTGTTCAACAACATTAGCTATAGACAAGAGATCCTGCAGACAAGGAAAAAAATCCCTAATAAGAGATTGTTGATGGTATATATGATTTTAAAGCTGCCAAGGGACTAAATAATACTTGTAGATACTTGTCCAGCTGAATACAGCGGCGATGAACAAAAGCATCTTCGGTGCTTGATGAGAATATACGCTTGGGGGGTAACTGTAAATTGTAGTTCGGGATTTCTTTGAGTTGACGATGCACTCGCTCGAAATTACTGTATCTGGAGGGAAGAAAATAAATACTTTACGATCGAGTAGCAGCAATCTTGTGCCTTTTACGAAGAAAATCAATATTAAAATCTAGTGACATGAGTAAGGAAGTCCAATGATGCACTGATATGATTTTCTTGCTAACAGAAATGATGAGAAAATAACCTTCTCTTAACAAACCAAGTTTTGTTTTCCGTATCTGTCACCGCAATGGAATATACTGCAAATGATTTTGATGCCAGCTTCTCAAAATAAGCTCCAAGAACCTGCAGCCACACAGACGTAAGATATAACCTTCTGAGACCTCTTCAAGAAAAGATATAACCTTAAGTGAACAGCATAATATATTGCAAAACACACACACAAAACCGAAAAGGTTGTTCAAGTGCATGTCTGTCACACAAAAAGAAAATCAAGAAATGGTAAATTAGATATCAAAATCCATAAGTAATATCGAGACCAGAACTTACCCGACATTTCAGCTTCGGGCAATGCTGACTCTCTTTGTGAAGAACAATGTTTGGGGATTTATTATCACGTGTATAATTCTCATTGTGCTTGATAAAATCAGTGGTGTAGAATTCCGTGATAAGAGGCCCCTCACCGACTCCTAATAGTGCCAGCCTCGTGTCAGGATTTAAATTAAGATCTGACGTACTATTGGATCTCTTAAGCCTATTTTTATTTCCATCAGACGGAGATTCCTTTCTAACATCAACCTCAAACATGTGGCGACCTTCATATGAAGCTGATTTACTAAATTCCTCAGCCATCTGCGCTTGTGACTGCTTATCAAGACTTGCTTTAGGGGGCAAATGTGCCACTGCTTTTTCTTCTGCTCCAGTAGAAGTCCTCGATATGGAGGTATGATTTTTCTGTTTGGCCTCTATTGGATTACTAACCGAGGAACCCTTTTTCAGAGATTTTTTGTACTCCTTCTTTTTGTAGTTTCTTCCTTTCGTCCACATGTTTTCAAGGTTTTCGGGAGTAAGTACCTCAGTTCTCCTTTGCGTCGCCACCTCTAGCATCCGAGCCCAATCAGCCGAGTGCTGTTGAATGCGCAGTTCTGGGTATCTTTCATCGTCTATGGATGGTGTTTTAAGCTCATTAACTTTTGTCAAATTCATATTTTTTGTTTGATTATCGAAGGCTGACAATGAGGCAGAGTTGACATTCTGTTCTTCCCCCGAAAACTGCTCAAAGTTTCCCTCTTTAATAACATTGATAATGATCTCAATCACCTCATTGATACGCCTGGGACAGAATGGAAATTTTAATTAGCATCTCTACCTTAGAAAAACTAAAGGCAGAGTTCAAAGTAATTGGCAAGTACTGAGGAGAACCCAGGAAAAATAAATTCCATTGGACGTATTTATCTGAAGTCATTCTTCTGGTAATTTATATTTTATCAACTGAAACTCTGAAATCATAAGTTGTTCCTAGCTAGTTTGCATTATACCCCAAACATAATTTTCCGGAAGACAGAGATAGGCAGGGAACTTACTCGGGGGATGCTAAATTCAGAAGAGGTTGAATTACCAAGCAAGTAACAATCTCTCTAGCTATCGTTCGAACAAGAGGGCACTGAGCTTCTCGTTGTCTGAGAACCACAGATAATATGCCAGCGACTATTTTCTGAAGAACCTGTTAGAAAAACAAAGAATACGTTTGTGTAAAGTTAACCAATTTAGGAGGCATACTAAAAAGGCCGCTGCCCAGTTTTCATCTGAACTATCCCTCATACCTTGTACTCACTCTCAGGTGATATGAGTGCAGGATAAAGTTCCCCAGAAGCCATAAGATGGAATTTCAATCTTTCATCTCTCTCCTCAGATGACAATGTCTTCATAACATCAGTACCTATAGCAGCGTGGTTTCTTCTAAAACTCTCCAAATGATCACCTATCAGATCAACTATATCCCTGCACAATTAGGCATTGATTTCATTATCATCCAACAAAGATCTAATCTAAACTCGAGACTTTTGATGGTAGACTGCCAAAGCGTTATCGACGTAAGGGAAGAGGAGTAAAGGACGGCACCTGGTTAGCAAGTCAACGATATTTATCTCTTTTACCCTTACTGAAATTTCACCAAGAGCATCCATGATTACTCCACGGATCAGTTCAGGGGCCTCTCTATCAGGCGTGATCAAAGAGTACCACAAATTTATCACGAAATCATTAAGGATCTTGTCAATAAAATCGTTTATCGCAGCTTCCACTACAGGGGAGTCGATTTTCTTCTTCCACCTTGGGGGAGGTGGGGTAGTGGAAAGACGAGCATCATTCAAGGACAACTGCTTCTTATCGAGATAAGACAACTGGCTTTGTCTTGGAATTGGCAGAACTTTCCATCTGAACTCGATCTGATTAGAAAGTATCCGCAGACCACAAAGAATGAGGATTGCCATTGGCAAATTCATCCACATAGACTTACTTGTATCTGCATTGAGAGCACACAAATCCAAAAGAAGAATGTAAAACAAGAGATTGGCAAGAATATAGTCGAACAAAAAAATTCTGTTACTAGCAACGCCATAAAGATGATTAAACTTGACTCCAAACAAAGAAAAACAAGAACAGAGTAAACAAACACTTCATCAATCAGACCAGGTTTCGTCTAAGTGAAGTGAATTTTGTTTTACAAACTGATCTTAACAAACTGATCTTAAATTCATCCGAATTCAAGAGGGTAAACGCAATTTTGCAGCTTTACGATATATTATAGAAAGTCTGAGCACGAAACCGCCAAAGCAAAGAGAAAGCGCGAAACCGAAGAGAAAAGGCTCGAAATTGACATACGGGTCAAGAAGTAGGTGACGGAGAAGATGCATAAGCCCCACCATACGGTCCGTACTTTGGCTTCCTCGATCAGATCCTGTATAGTCTCCATCGCCTTCATCGTCGTCTTCTTTTACTTCTTACCACTAGAACAAAATAAAGCTTCGAAATTGCAGACTAATCCAGCCAAAATTACCAATCGAATCGTCAGGACAATTCGATCCAATTTTAAGCTTTCCCCTAAAGGAGACGACGGAGAGAATTTCTTGAAAACCCTAGCTACTGTGATGGAAAACTCGAATTGCTAAAATTGCAGAAAGATTCAACACGAGCTGGGAAGAAGATTGAGATTTGAATCAACAGTAATGATCAAGCATGGTGGATTCTTCATTCTTGTACCTACCTATCTGGCTCTTTTTTCTTTGGCTGGAATTTTTTTTTTTTTTATTAGACTGCGGAGACAATTGCTCTGGAGTCTGGACATTAGCAATGAAACCAATACGGTGTCGTTTCTCGGCGGATGCGATTGCTACGGTTTACATTGGGCTGGACATAAAAATTGGAATCGAAATACCTGAACCGGAACCGAAATACCTGAACTGGAACCGCCTTGAAATTACCGGTTCGGTTCGGTTTCGGTTATGGCCAAAATACCCATTGGATCTACTCATTGATACCCCGAACCGAACCGAAAACATTTCGGATACCCGAATTATAATGATATACCAAAAAATATTAAATATATATCAGGTTTTTGGGTATATTTTCGGTATTATGAGTATATTTTTTATAGTTTTTTCGGGTTTTTGGGTTTTCGGATATAATTTCGGGTTTACGGATATATTTTTGGTATTTCGGGTATATTTTCTTTCGTTTTTTTTTGGGTTTTCGGGTATATTTTCAGATTTTCGGATATATTTTAGGCATTTCGGGTAATAAATACCCGAAACCGATAAAGATCCAAAAAAGTTCAGGTATTTTCCGGTTTTTAAATCTCGGAACCGAACCGACCCGACCCGGAACCGACTGGTACAGAACCGGAACCAAACCGAAAATATTTTCGGTACCTATATGGATCCTAAACCTCTCTACCCGGAACCGAACCGAATGCCCAGGACTAGTTTACAACAGAGATTTAACGAGATTTAACCGTTTGCAAATTGAATTTTTTTTTTTTTGGTTAACCAATCCAAAGATGATGCTATCGGAAGAGGAAGAAGAATTCTGAAACAAAGGAAATGAAGACATCTTTACTTTGGTGACGTGGAGGCTGAGCTGATTCAGAGGCTTTGCAGTTGATGGTTTATCGAATAATTAATAGTTTGAGTTTGGTTTTATGATGCTTAGACTTTGATTTTGAATTGTGGATTGAGAGACGAAAGTACTCTTGAGGCGATTTTTGATCGTGAGGAGATATATATCGGATTATTCATAGGTGTGTAGATCCCATATCTATTGAAGTTGCATTTCAAAGTTGTATTTCGATTAGCAATAAAACGAGATTGATTGGAGGAGTTACAGGATTCAATTCTTAACACATTGTAAGTCTTGAGGAAAGACCCCCCNCCCCCCCCCCCGGTGATAAAGTGCACTTTGGAAAGCTAACCGTAGAAGAATTAGCAGCTTCTAATCCAGAGATTTTGGGGTTAGAAGACTTAAAAAGAGAGTTCCAACAAGTTGTATATTGAGCACGTAGGAGTCCTCTTACCATAGTTGATTCTACCAGGTTTAGAGCCTATGTCTTCGGACCCTTCTTTGCATTTCAACAACCCGTTTGATCGTAGAATCCAAAGAAAATCAAGGTCTCTAGCTCTTCTAGTACGAGTGATGTCGATTAATCGACCTATTTTGAGGACCCATTATCGTACCAGAACGAAACATGACTTCATTAATTCCAAATATCCCAATGAGTGAAAGAAAAATCATTTTCATGCAACTGCTAAATAACGTGGAACATAGAGAAAGAGTGGAAACGGGTATTCAAACCGAATACTCTGCTAACGAAGCCGAGAACGCCGACCAATCTATTAGATTTGTCGTCATCTTCACTAACTCAAAGCAATTTGTTTTAAAAGGTGGCTATATCTCGCTATGAATTAGCATGCATTTCATCGTCCAAATCAAAATTTCTGACTCTGCATGTAAGAATGACAAGTTTCGGCGTTATCCTTTAGCTCTCACTAGAAAAAAATTCCTTTCAAACGGGCATAAGATGCCCTGTATTGCCAACACTACGAGAGTAGAGAACTATGGACATTTTTGGCATAATGTAGCATTATATACTATGTGTTTATTATATATGGACATTCTTCTCTCTCATGAAGTCCATCTCTGATTGTAAGTTGTAACTGTTACTTGCCAAATAAGATATCTTAGAGCACGATTAATGGTGAACCTTTGCAAAAAGTTCTTACTGAATTTTTTAATATTTTTTTTTTTCGAAACTTAAAAAAAAAAAAAATTGACCAATCCCGGCTCGCCACGTCACGTGAACAGTGACGAGCCGGGTTCTTAGCAGAGAACTTTTGCAACCCAACTCTTAACTGTTTGCCTAAGATTCCGTGAAGAAACTGGGTTAAGAACCCCCATTGGAGATGCCCTTATATGGATGCGAAGTAATCAAATATTATGAGTGGAATAAAAAGTTCACTAAATAAATAAAATTTAAATAAAACATGTTCTCTTTAATTTATAGTTTTTAGTCGTGGTCAAACCGTTCGATCGACCGGTCCGGTCCGGTTTTCAAAACACTCAGACTTTTTCTTTTTAAAGATTCCCAAACTAAAGAAAAACTTTGATGCAAATTATTGACAAAGAAACACAACACTCTTCATCATATTTAGCTGAAGACTGAAAATCCGTTCGAGATGATCCAAAAGTTGGAAGCAAAAGGTGTGAAGGGAGAAGGAGCAGCTTGGGATTGGGATGATGGATCCGATCATGATGATGTAACGATGTACGATATGGTCTTAAAGGGATACGCTATATCTATTTCGACTATGTCAAGAGTCGACTACCGAAACAAGGAGCATTCCATGGGCTATTAAAATCTGGTTGCACACAGATTGTATGTCTTGGAAAAAAAAACTAATTTAAACCTTTTTTTAATTCCCCTTTATATTTTGTGGATAATGTTGACCAATCTTTTTTGCAGTTTGAGATTAACCATCTAAAAAATGAACATGTTGAATTTGTTGTGAGTTACTATACCGAGTCTGATGGTATTCAAGCATTGCAATTCAAAACAAACTTCAAGACTTCGGAACTGATGGGATGTGAAGAAAATTGTACTAGGTTCTCGCTAGCTAGCGGTCGACAGAAAGAATATCATTGGGTTTCATGGAGCAGGAAATAGTTCAAGACACAACTCTCTTCGAGCGTATTTCACTTGGATTACTCCTACTAAACTGGAAGCGAAAGGCGGTAAGGGAGGCACGGAGTGGGATGATGGATACGACCATGAGAATTTAACAAAGATGCATGTACATGGTGGTGCTGAAGGGATACAGTTCATCAGGTTTAACTATGTCAAGGATAGACAATCGAAAGACGGACCAATCCATGGTTTCTATATGGTCAAGGCTTCACACAGACGGTATGTAAATTGTACTAATCAAACTCCGAAAAGAATGTGGGTCTAGCCGAAATCAAAACTTATAATATCTAATTAAGGACCACTTAACCCATATGCTAGTTTTGTATAGTAAAGTACATCGAATGGTCTCTGTGGGTTCGGTTTGGGCCCACCTCATCGTATGTTTTCAGCTTTCAATGCAAAATTAATTAGTTTTTTAATTATTTTTGATCATTTGTATTCTGCATATTGTTTTATCATTTGTTGAATTGTATTTAGGTAGATAATAAATGATGATTTAGTTTTGAAAAAACAAAACTAAATGATTCTTTAATGTGTGAAAAAACCTTAAACATCTTTTATTTTGAAACGGAAAGAGTATATAATTTTTATATGTTATTGAATGTTTTGTAATCTTTTGTTTTTACCGTCTTTTCCAGTTTTAGATTAACCATCTCAACAAGACAACACTGAATATTTGGTATTTGTCGAAGGCTATTACGACGCAACATCATGAGTCATTCAAGGACTGCAATTCAAAACAAACATAAGACTTAAAATGATTCGATATGAAAAGGGTAGGAAGTTTTCAGTTGCAGCGAATGGAAACAAGATCATTGGGTTTCATGGATATGCCGAGAAGAGCGGCCTACACTCTCTTGGTGAATATATCACTACCGATTCTCCTAGTAAATTGGAATGCCAAGGTCCTAAAGGACCCTTATCAATCTTTTGGGATGATGGTTCTTGACACACCGGGATTAATCCGGCGTGCGGGTTTTACCCTTTAACTAGGCCGCAAGTGTACGACACACGCAGTAGTATTTAGGGATCGAATCCACGGGGCGACGTTGTTTAATTTCTAACGAGTTCTAACTTATGTCTAGACGGGAAATATCTTTTTATGGGTTTGTCACGTCGTAGCTAGAAAAATAAACTAAATTAAGCAATGAAAATTAAACTAATCTAAGTGAACAGTAGCAAGCGAATAATTATTTCGAGGTTGTAAATCAATAAACGAAGCGTTGGGCAATCGGGTATTCTTTAGGGTTCATGGCCGATTTTTATCAAGAATTTGCTAGGATTTCTAAAGCGACTTTTTGTCGTCTTTGGGTTATTGAACTTGGAACACGGATACTGTGTGCAGTCTACTCTCGTATAACCTACACACCTACAACCTTAGTACTCGGACGGTAGCTTTCGTCTCCGCCCGCACAAAAGATTAGTGATTATACTCAAAGGTCGTTTACGCTCACAACTCCTCCACAAGTATACTTTCAAAATATTGTGACGGTTTTGCTCGTCTACCCTAGATCAAGCGATTAGATTCAGTACTTTCGTAGCTCTAAAACACCTAATATCAGTTGCAAGGAGATCAATTCAAGCAAGCATGCATTAAACGAAAAGATAGAACGAAGAACCCTAATCAGTATCCTAGTCTAAAAACTCAATCAAAAATTGAACCATGAGAACCCCTTTGAACCCCTATACCCAACAAGGAGATTACTCAGCCATAGCTGAGGTAAAAATATTCAATAAATTCAATAGAAAACAGTATGTAAAAAGAGATGAATAAAGCTTCTCTATCGAAGAACACGAATCGAGAATCCTTTGCTCCAAACCAAAAAAAACAAGTGCACAAGTCACAAGGGTTTCGCCTCTGCCTTCAAGCGTGATAAAATTTTGTCGTGTCTGTCTAAAAGACTTAAAACAAGTATTTATAGAGGTATTCTACATTTAGGGTTTGATGAGAAATGACGGTTTTGGCCTCGGGTGAAGAAACAAGTCGATTGGTCGCGACAGGTCCTGGCCACGGGTGCGGGCCTTCTGGCCGCGGCGAACATAGATTTGGCCGCGGGTGGAGACTCTCCAGGAGTGGCAGAATGTCAGTTGGCCGCGGCTCCAGCTCCTCCAGGCGCGGTAGACTTCTTCTTCAGGGCAGCTTCATTTGCCTTCAGAGATTCAAGTATATTTAAGGATCCAACCATTGGATCATCTCCAATCTAATTGCATTTGAAAGCTGGTTGTCTCTACTTTGTTGTGTCCAAATTTGGGGATGATCAGACGGTGAAAAGGTCTCCATTAGCTGCAAGATTTCTTGACGGTCTAAGTTTATCCAAAAACGTACTTTTGCTCCGAAATGTACTCTTTTATTCCGGGTTACCTGAAATGTCTTTCAAATCTCTAAAACATGAAAATCACTTGAAAACCTTTGAAAACGGAGTTAAAAAACCTGCAAAAGAATATGAAAGTGATCCATAAAAATGGTCAGAAACCGGTGTTATCAGTTCTAACTACGACGGCATAAGAAGGGTCTTCGTTAAAGGTCAGGTTTGAGTACTACAACGGCGGAAAAATGGAAAAGCTTCATCGTCGGGATGATGTTAAAGATGAAAAAGAGGTCATAATTCCTTTCTAACTCTAAATATTACTAGACCAACCTTCTAACTCTAGATATATAAAAAGAATTCATGTAATTTGCTCTCGATTATCCATATGAGCTATACGAAGAGTGATAGGAGGATTTCGTCTTTGAAAATCAAGACATCAAAAGGGAGAAGCTCTCCGACATTTGGAAAACTGCTGTCTACCAAAGCTGTTTTGGAGAAGAAAGATAATGCTCTTGTTGGGTTCTATGGATGGTCTACTTATACTACTCTTGATGCTCTTGGAGCATATTATCGTCTCTTGCCTCCTTCCGATGCAAAGAAACTAAAAGTAAAAGATGGTGATGGAAGAGTTTCTTGGGACGATGGTGATAATTTCGACGGCGTTAGGTAGGACTAGGCCAAAATGTTGTAGCTTTTGTCAAGTTTATGTATTACAAAGACGCTCGGATGGTCTTCCGAGATGATCATGGGAACAAGACCTTATTTGATGACAAAGAGGTGATTGATTCAATTTCCTTATTAGAATTCGTAATTGATTAGTTTTTCTTTTTTGATAACTATGGAGTAATACGGGATTTTACGACCCGACTTAATCCTTCCAGGGTGAGTGTAACTGTCGAGTAACCCACTCACTAGATATACTAATGAGTCTAAAACTTAATTGATTAGTTAGTACCTGGTTTTTTTTTGGATTATCAAAAGTTCCAAATTTTCGACCCAAATCCCTCGGTCCGGAACCGGAGAAGGTAAATTTACTCTTAATTGATCATGGGATTTTTTTGTTGTCCTACAGTTCGAGCTGAATTATCCAGATGAATATCTCACATCAGTGGAGGGTGCAAGTAATTAATAACTCCGGAGTCATAACCATGAGCTGAATCAGGGGCGGATGTACTTAGTTAATAGGAGGGGCAGTTGCCCACCATGAAATTTTCAAACTTAGTTTAATTTTATAAAGGGTTTTAATTATGAAATTTCATGCCCCTTATGATATATTATTTAGATACATATTTGAAAAAAAAATGAAATTTTATATCATGTAAACACGAGACAAAAGCCAAATTAGTGTGTTTTTGTCAACAATTGGGCTTTAGACATTGGGCTTTAGACGATTCATAAAAAAAATTATGCCCTTGATAAAAAAAAATTATAGCTCCGCCACTGAGCTGAATTATCCAGATGAATATCTCACATCAGTGGAGGGTGCAAGTAATAACTCCGGAGTCATAACCATGCTTAGGTTCAAGACCAACAAGCAAACCTCTCCAGCCTTTGGATTCGACAAAACCTCAAGCTTCTTACTCCACAATGGTGATCACATGATCGTAGGGTTCCATGGAAAATCTGATGACATGCTTCTTCATCAAATTGAGGTCCATATCACACCCATCTCTGATCATTTTCATATATAAGCTTGAAATAAAACAAGACTCCACGAAGTTTGAGCATCTTATTCAATGCTCTCTCCCTTATCTTTTGTACTCTAATTATGCTTTGTTTCCTATGCAGTAGTGTGGCTTGTCTTTCAATAATCTCATGTAAACAAAAAATCCATGTGCTATTGAATGCAATTTTCTCCTTTCTTCTGTTTTTTTTTCGCCGGTAGTTCCAAAATCCAGCCTACACCATTCAGTCTCGTGTAATCTTCACTTTTCCACAAACCGTCAATAAAACATGTAAAAGTTGCGGTATTCAACTCCACGGGGCTCTCCACCACTAGTTCGAATTAGATTATGTGTGATGGAGTAATCGAGAGAACATTAGATAGACTCTTCACTCTTGGGTGAAATTTATGTTGCATGGAATCAGAATCGGGTATGTGGAAGCGGAAACTGAAACGCTGAAACGACTTTAAAAAAATAAAAATAAGAAGCGGGTACGTGTTGGAAGCGTGTATATATATACATCTATTACTCATAAAAGTTGAAGCTATAGGCAGTGCCGACCCTAACTTGTCAGATACTTAAAACAATTAGAAAATTGTGGCCTATATTAGTTATATAATTTCTGATAATATAATACATGTATTTGATGTATTTTAAATTAAATTATTCTAAGGTACCTAGTTTTAAATTCATTCGTGTTAATTGGTATTATGTAAAATTTAAAATTCTCTTCACAAAATACCAGAAAATCATAAAATCGATTTGAAACTTTTTGGTAAAATACGCTTGAAACAAATAAACTAGAATTCTATTTAATCATAATAAGTTGCTAAAAATAATTGATAGTTAGAAGAATAGAAAGAAGCGTGATTAAAAGAATTAATAATAATAACAGAACAATTTAATAAATAATTAAAAATAAGACTCAAGAAAACTAAAATAATAAGATTTTACTAAAATAATGCCAAAAACTTGCAAGGGAAAACATGAACAAAATGAAAAATTGTAATATACCTCTTACATTGTAATTGTATACCATTGAACATTTGAACTCGTGAGGGGATATATATTTAGTAAATTGCTTGACCATTTGTACTGATGTAGTATTGATCATGTGGCCCTTAAAATAAAAAATTTATTTGTGGCTAGAATATCAAGCTTCTTATGCCTTAGGGTTGGGACGGGCCTGGCTGTAGGCTTTTCTTGCGTCCACATATGATTTTAAACGACCAATTAAAATATGTCAAATCAACATTTTACTTAAATCTTAAATAATGTCAAGAAGTCCAAAAACAATTGTCTCTAAAAATGGAAATAAATATCAAAAAAGCTAAATTAACAAAAGAAAAAATCAAAAATGGAAATAAATATCAAAAGAGTTAAATTAAAAAAAGAAAAAAATCATTTAAAAGAAAATTAATTTGATATCTATGATAACTCTATGGAAAATCAACATTAAAATCTTAACAAACAAATAAAGAAAACGAAAATTATATGTCAAACATTGTATCTATTAAAATGGAAATAAATATCAAAAGAGATAAATTAACAAAATAAAAAAAAATCAAAATGGAAATAAATATCAAAATAGCTAAATTAACAAAAGAAAACAAAAATCATTTAAAAGAAAATTAATTTGATATATATGCTAACTCTATGGAAAATCAACATAAAAAGCTTAACAAAAAAACTAATAAAATGAAATTTTATGCATCTTAGGGTGTTCACATAGAATTTAAAACGACCAATTAAAATATGCTAAATCAGCATTTGAATTAAATCTTAAATAATGTCAAGAATTCCAAAAAACCGTGTCTCTTAAAATAGAAATAAATATCAAAAGAGCTAAATGAACAAAAGAAAAAATCATTTAAAACAAAATTAATTTGATATCTATGATAACTCTATGAAAAATCAACATAAAAAACTTAACAAACAAAAAAGGAAAAATAAATTTATATGTCAACATAAAATGGAAATCAATATAAAAAAACCTAAGCTAACAAAGGAAAATTTTTTATAAAAATAAAATTATCAAAATAGCTAAATTAACAAAAGAAAAAATTCTTTAAAAGAAAATTACTAAGATATCTAGTTAACTTATCAAAAAATCATTTTTTTAAAAAAAACTAGATAACTTGTTCCAGTTTAACAACTTATCTTAGTAATCTAGTTATTCCAGTTATTCTACTTCTCTAGTAATACACAGTTATTTCACTTCTCTCAGTAATACCCAGTTGTTACATTTATACCATATGTGCAGCTTCGACATTCGGACCAAAAACACTAATGAGGTCCTACAATTCGATACCATTCAACCAAACCTATATATGTCCTAATCGACCCAGAGAACGGAGATGGTTACCAACCCAATGTTTATTCATTACGAACACCAAAAATTTTTTTTTTATTGAAATCCCTAAATTGCAAATACAAAAACGAAAATCGTTTCTATATCAAAATCAAATAACAAACCCCATAGATTTAAGATAAAACACATTTCTAGGCCTATAACTAACATGAATTGAGATGAATCAGCTTCAATGGTGGTCACCGGCAAGACACATATGGACGGGAGCTCGAGGTCGGATCCGAGGTGCGTCGCCCGTAATATAATCTGATTGGCCCGTTTTTTTTCTCTTTCCTAATTAATTTTCTTGATTTTGATTGGCCTAGTTTTTTTGTTTTCTCTTAATTAATTAATTGTATTTTTTTTTTTAATTCAAAATTTTAATACATAATAGTTCATTAATGGTAGAATGGGAATTACATGAATGAGGAGTAGGGAAGAATAAAAGAGAGTGTGGTTGAATAGATTTTGATCATTAAGATAATTTCAGCAATTACTCCATTCAAAATGAGTAAAAGAGTATTTACAGAGGGAGTATATACACTGATATCGTAGAATCGCAAGCTCTCAGTAGCTTTCGTAAGCTCGCTTCCATAGCGCTTCCAAAAAAAATCTCTTCGAAACCGTGTTGGAAGCTTGCGCTTCCGTTTTGAAAGTTTGCGCTTCCGTTTTGAAAGCTGGTATCCTAAAAAAAAGTATGGAGGGTAAAGTTATTATCGATATGTTTCTTATTTTATAAAAGAAAAAACCAAAAAACTAATATAGTACATTGACATTTGTAAACACTAATTTATATATTTTATATATAAAAAATCTTGTTTAAAAAGATTGTTTTAATGATATGTGAAATGTTGGAAGTGATTAACTTTAGTTGAATGAGATTATATTTGGAAGATTTGAGTTTGATGATCTTTCTTTCGACAACAAAGAGTTTGAGGCGGGTTTATTTGATGTAGTTGAAAAAATTGAAAATAAAGATGGTGATTTATATATTTAATTTTGGGAAAAATGTTATTTAAATCCTCAACTTTTAAAATTCGGCCAATCTAAGCACCAACTATCGTGGGAACGTTTTACATCACAAACTTATCTTGACTCGGCCAAATTAGGCCCAACGTTAACTTCATTAACGGACTGATTTAACTCTGTCAAATTCTGTTTTAAAATTATGTTTAAATAAAACGGTGTCGTTTTATGAAGCAAAAGAAAATAAAATCCCTAAATCAAACCACTCTCAAACCCTAATTCCTAAATCGATTTCTCTCCGAGAAATCGAGTCTCTCATCAAAATCACCATTTGCCATGCTCGACTCTCGTCTTTCTCTATCTCATCACGTCTTCTTCTTGCTATTCCAATGAATTCGAGTTCTGAAATTTGTGTTGTCGTCGGAGGAGGTGTCGCTGGAGATGACTGCGAGGTTGTTGGTGATGATGATTTCAATGAGGTTGATGATGAAGCATGAAGAAGAAGATGAGAATGCTACAAGAGTAGAAGAAGGAGATGAAAACGCCGTAGTGCTTCGAGAAGAATGCTGTGAAGATTTAGTAGAATATTTTGGAGAGGCAGCGAGAGATGAAGAAGCTGGGAGTGATGCAGACAGTGGAGATGATATATGGGATGATGAGAAGATCCCCGATCCACTGTCATCTGACTCTGAAGACGACGACGATGACAAAGCAGAGGAAAGGCAAAGGCAGAGAGAGGCCGAAGATCTCGAGGAGCTGCTAGCATTGGGGAAAACTTTCAACTCTCCAGAAGATTTCAAGCTTGCGGTACTAAGCTACTCACTGAAAATTCGATACGACATCAAAATCTACAAGTACAATCTATGAAGATTGGTGCAAAGTGTTGTGATACTGATGTTATGTGTCCGTGGAGAGTATATTGTTCTTATGATAAGAGGAAACATAAGATGCAACTAAAGGTGTACATAAACAGGCATATATGTGTGAGATCGGGTTACTATAAGATGTTGAAGCGATCAACAATTGCGTGGCTATTCTCGAAAAGATTGAGAGAGAATCCAAAGATTACAAAACAAGAGATGGTTAGTGAGGTCAAGAGAGAATACAACTTGGTTGTAAGCGACGACCAATGTGGGAAGGCAAAGACAAAACTTATGAGAGAAAGGAAAGCTATTCATGAAGCTCATTTTGCACGCATATGTGATTATCAAGCTGAAGTTTTTAGATCTAATGACAAGACCAAATTTGAGATTGAGACTACTCCAGGGCTGACAATTGGGAGTAAACAAAGGTTTTTTCGGTGTTATGTTTGTTTTCATTCACAACGAGAGTCTTGGAAAAATACATGTAGGCAGATCATAGGGTTAGATGGGACATAAAAGGCCATCTTTTAGCAGCTGCCGGGAGAGATGGAGATAATAGAATAGTTTCCATTGCTTGGGCAGTAGTCGAAGTAGAGAATGATATTAATTGGGCATGGTTTGTTAGTCATCTCTCTAGAAGTTTGGATCTTGGTGATGGAAGAAAGGTTGCAATCATATCAGATAAGCAGAAGGTATCTAGCATATTGCGTTCATTTCTAGCATTTTTTTAAAGTCCTCTCATGTTTTAAGTGTTATTTTGCAGGGTCTTGTCAATGCGGTGAAGAACATTCTTCCACAAGCTAAACATAGGCAGTGTGTCAGACACATTATGGACAATTGGAAGAGAGACGGTCATGATAGAGAGCTCCAAATTCTGTTTTGGAAGATAGCTCGAAGCTACACCATAGGAGAATTTACTGATCATATGGAAGCATTGGCAAGGTATAATCCTCATGCTTTTGCTACTCTACAGAAAACTATTCCTCAAACGTGGTCTAGGGCTTACTTCCGGATAGGTTCTTACTGCAATGACAATCTGAACAACCTGAATGAGTCATTTAACCGACCCATTCGCCAAGCAAGGAAAAAACCTTTGTTGGACTTGTTAGAGGATATTAGGTGATAATGTATGGTCCGTAATGCAAAGAGGGCTATTATTGTGGATAGATTTAAGACAAGATTCACAAGAAGAACTCATGATGAGATAGAAAAAATGATAGCAATGGCGCATCATTGCATCAGACATATGGCCAAGAATGACTTACATGAGGTTGAATTGCATGGCGTTGGTTATTGTGTGAATATGAACACGCATACGTGTGGTTGCAGGAAGTGGCAAATGGTTGGAATACCATGTGTTCATGCTGCAAGTGTTATCATAGCAAAGAAACGAAAGGTTGAAAACTTTGTGAATGACTATTACACAAAAAGAATGTGGGTGGAAACATACATGGATGGTATTGGGCCTGTCCAAGGCATGAAGTTGTGGCCTAGATTGGGAAGGTTACATGTCCTGCCGCCACCATGGAGAAAAGGCAACCATGGCATGCCAAGCAATTATGCAAGGAAAAAAGGAAGAAATGAATCTGCATCTTCCTCAAGCAAGACCAATTTATCACGGATACAACATGTCATTACATGTTCGAACTTCTTGGAAGATGGACACAACAAGTCTGGTTGTAAAAACCCGACTGTTGAGCCTCCTCCAAAAAGACCAAATGGTCGACCAAGGAAATATCAGGTTTAAGTCTTTCTCCTTTTTGAAATCAGATGTGAATAATTGCAAACATATATCAGGTTTAAGTCTTTCTTGTTTTTGAAATCAGAATATGAATTCACATATTTTCTTTTATGTAAACCAGGAAGGATCGCAAACAGATGGAGTTTCACAGCCCCAAGTTTCACAGCCACAAGCACAAGGATCTGAAAGTCAGGGATCACAAAGACAAGTTCACACATCACAAAAACAAGTTCACGGATCACAAAGTGAAGCTCATGGATCTCAAGGTTGGAGATCGTGGTTTGGCTCATGATATGCTTTGTCTCATTTCCCTTGCTGTTATGGGATCATGGTTTCTGGTTTGTGAACGTGGTTTATTGTTTTATTTTGATGTTATTTTGTATCGGATTTGTGAACATGGTTGTTTAAGATGGTTTGTTTTCTTATTGATATTTCAGAATCATGTTTTTCTCTTTCAAAAGCATGTTTTTGCATCCGAATACAACTCATACAACTTAGATCAGAATCATGTTTTTGCAAAAAAAAGAATACAGCTCATATAACACAGATCAGAATCATGTTTTCTCTAATAAAATATAGTAAACTAGTAACCAACAACAAAATTGGTTTCCTTTGCTTTACCAACCAACATGTAAACAATGACGATGGTCATGAGGCAAAGAAACACAACACACAATGTGCTCATCGCTTTCCACTTCTGGATTTCCCTTTTGCTCCACATTATATCTTCCTTCAAACCTTCAATCAAAGACGTTAACTCCATAGCCTCGAACTTGGCATTGCTAACCTCACTTTCAATGCTTCCGAATTTTGGTAAACCATCTTCTACCTCTTCAAACACAGCATCCTCAACCCACTTAAACAAATGCCCTTATTGCATAAACAAATACAAAGGTCGTTATTTCTTTCAATTTCACTTCATGACCTCACTATATAAACACTTAAACAACAAAAAGAACATCAACTACTTACATCTCTTTTGTTTGAACGAAGGCTTACACCTCTTTTTCTTACACAACGGTAGAAAGGCCTTCCTGGATTCTCTTGGGGCTTAGACGTCCAGATCATTACATCTAATCCACAATCACACTTCGAAGGAAATCCACGGTTTCCCACGACACCAGAAGATGCAGAACTCGAATTCATTGGAATAGCAAGAAAAAGACAGGATGAGATAGAGAAAGACGAGAGTCGAGCAGGGCAAATGGTGATTTTGATAAGAATAATCGAGTGGAAGACGACGACGACAACTTCAAAAAAAGGAAGAGGACGAGGAGCGAAATCGATTTAGGAATTAGGGTTTGAGAGTGGTTTGATTAGGGGATTTTATTTTCTTTTGCTTCATAAAACGACACCGTTTTATTTTAACAGAATTTTAAAATAGGATTTGACAGAGTTAAATAAGTACGTTAATGAAGTTAACGTTTGACCTAATTTGGCCGAGTCAAACAAATTTTGTGATTTAAAAACAAAGTCAAGATAAGTTTGTGATTTAAAACGTTCCCACGATAGTTGGTGATTATATTGGCCGAATTTTGAAATTTAAGGATTTAAATGGCATTTTTCCCTTATAATTTTGGATCATATGATTTTTAATTATTTTAAGTTGATTGTGTAACATTGGTGTATTGGTGTATTGAACTTGTGTTATTCATAACAATTTTTTTAACTTATTTTAAGTTCGCTGGGTTAATAAGATAGGAAAAGGAAAACTTGTTTTAAGTTCGCCGGAAGTCTGGGTTATTTGCTCTCGAGGGTTTCTCTCTCCTGAAGTCGCCATGTCGAGGGTTTCTCCCTGTTTCACGCTGCCGGCTGGCCTCACGACGGCCGACGAGAACTCTTCCCTCTTTCTTCTCCGATATCTCTGTCCCAATGGCCGATTCAAGCACTGAGACAAAATCTCCCCCAGATCCACCAGATCTGTCCGTAGGCGAAGTCTCAGTCCAAGTTCCGATTTCTCATGTTGTTCCTCGTTATGTCTCCTCATCAATCCCGGATTCGATCCCGTCTTCTGCAGCTCCTTCCTATGCAGCACGGTTTAAGGCGTCTCTCCGGAACTGAAGAAAAATCTCAGCTCCGACGTACCTTGAAGATAGTACTCCCGTCGTTCAAGCCCCAGCGTCGATTCTCCTCCAAGCTTCGGGTCTGTGGAAATGACACATAGTCGCCCAATTCCACGGCTTGATTCCTCCTCCAGCCAAGATTTATTCCGACCTAAATCCAGTTTGGGGTAGATTTGGGAGTATTACTATCCGTACGGTTTCAGTCTGATCTTCATCCCATCTCTTTAGACAAGAGAATGGGTTCTTCAAGTCGGTTACTAGCAAGCAGGAAATTGTGCCTTTTCAGTCTATCTGTGGTCGTCGGATGGCAACTTGGAAATTCATGAGCTTCAGTCAGCACCAACGTGGGCAGTGTTGAAGAATATTCCTCCTCAACTATACTCTATGGATGGTATAAGTGTCGTTGCAAGCGCCATTGGAGAGCCATTACATACAGAAAATTCGCGTTTGGATCCATTCCACTTTGGAGATACTAAGGTGAAAGTTGAGATTAAATTGGACAGTAGCCCTCCAGAGATAGTCATAGTAAGAGATGCTCAAGGTAACTCGGTGAGAATAAGAGTGGAGTATCCTAGACTCCCACCGAAATGCGAGAACTATGGAAGATTTGGTCATCTCTTAAATCGATGTCCTCATGCTTTGATGAAGAAATCGGCGGCAAAGCCTAAAGGGTTAAAGATTGCTTCTACTTCTACAGAGCTTTCTTTGGCTGCTGAGAATGGGGTTGTTGCTGGAAGTAATCCAGAAAATGCAGAGTTTTCTAAAGTTTATGGGATTGATGGTCCTTCTAATAAAACAGCGAAAAAAGCAAGAACTAGTGCTAATTCTAGCGCTAGAGCGAAAAGTTCTCCGCCGGGTCTGCGAAGTGGTAAACTAAAAGATGTGTTGGTAGATGATGATTCAAGTGTTACATAGCAGAATGTTCAGTCCTCTATAGTGAATTTAGAGATCAGTGTGAGGTGAAAGATAGTTTGAATGGTCCTACTAAGGTTTCAGAGCAGCGTGATCAGTCTTCAAGTGAAATAGGAGGTCAGGGTCAGGTTGAGGTGAATGGTATGTTGAGTACTGACTCTAAGATATCTACAAGTGTTGTGTCTGTGAAAGGTTCAAAATCAGTGGAAAACGTTCAAGCTTCATCAGATCAGTCGGATTGGACATTGGTAATAGGCTCAAAGAAGTTGATGAAGTTCAATCGAAAGAAAGCTAAGCAGAAACAAACGTTTGCAGTGAAAGTGACTGGAGTAAAATCTTCATCAGTTATTGACTCTTCTTCCAAATCTCGAGGAAAGCCCTCGAGTAGGAAGAATAACCTCTGAAAGCAATGCTTTCCCTTCTCTTTTGTGTATATAATGAAGGTTTTTTTGGAACGTTAGAGGTTTAAATAGTTTTAGTCGTCAAAGGTTCGTCAGAGGTTGGGTGAATTCAAATAGACCAGTAGTTGGAGGTATTTTGGAGACTCATGTAAAAGAAGAGAGCTCAAGTGATGTGTTGGCGTATACTTTCCCGGGTTGGAGGTGTGAGACCAATTATTCTCATTCTGAAAATGGAAGAATTTGGGTTGTTTGGGATCCATCAGTGTCCGTGATAATTTTTAAGAAGACAGAGCAGCTGATTATGTGTGGTGTGTTTGATCCTGCAACAAGCGTGTCTTTCTCATTGACTTTTGTATATGCTCACTATATAGAGGCTCAAAGAAGAGAATTATTGGAAGAAATCGCCATAATTAATAGAACTTCTCCTGTAAGATCCTTACTGTGGCTGGTGGCAGGAGATTTTAAGCAAATATCCTTGGCAAATGAACACTTTTCCATCAACCCTTATCCTTTTCCTCTCCGAGGTATGGCTGAGTTTCAAAGCTGTTTAGAGGAGAATGAATTAGTAGATATGGCAGCCATAGGAGTTTTCTACACATGGTCGAATGAGAGGCCAGAGGACCCTATTTTGAGGAAGCTTGATAGAGCTTTGGTTAATGAGCAATGGTTGTCAGCCTTCTATGAGTCAGTGGCAGTTTTCGATCCCCCAGGAGACTCTGATCATGCCCCTTGTCTGATAAGCTTGGAAGCCTCTTTGGAGTCTAGAAAGACTAGTTTCAAATACTTTTCATTTCTGTCCTCGCATCCAAGGTTTATTGAATCTATCGCTGAAGCTTGGAGTAGGCTGGTAGCAGTTGGTTCTCATATGTTTACCTTAGGTCAGAAACTAAAAGAGGTGAAAAAGGCTTGCCGAAATTTGAATATGGAAGGCTTCGGTAATATCCAACAGAAGACAAGAGACGCCTTAGCAAAGCTTGAAGATATTCAGCGTAATTTGCTTAGCAATCCTACAGATTCTTTATTTCGTGAGGAACATGTGGCAAGAGAGAAGTGGAATTTCTTTGCTAAAGCTCAAGAAATGTTTTTCCAGCAGAAGTCCAGGATAAGATGGTTAAAGGATGGTGATGCCAATACAAAAATTTTCCACAAAGCAGTGATAGCAAATCTGTCCAGGAATATTATAAGGTTTCTTCGGGGTAATGATGAAGAGAGGATTGATAATCAGGATCAAAGTAAGGATATGGTAATTTCCTATTTTTGTAATCTCCTGGGATCCGAGAACTCAACAGTGGAGTCGTATTCAGTAGAGGAAATCAGAGGTATTCTCCCTTTTCGTTGCTCCTCTGCTACTGCTGATTTATTGTGTAGAATCCCTACAGATGAGGAAATCATTGGCATTATCAAAATCATGTCTAAGAACAAGGCTCCAGGCCCGGATGGGTTTCCGGTGGAATTCTTTCTCGAAGCTTGGAGTGTGGTAGGTGTTGATACAGTTAAGGCAGTGAAAGAATTCTTCACTTCAGGTCGTTTGCTCAAGAGATTTAATGCCACTGCAATAACGCTGATTCCGAAGATTATTGGGGCGGATAAGCTTAGCCTTTTCAGGCCAATCTCTTTATGCTCTACAATATATAAGGTAATTGCTCGGATTATAAAGAAAAGGCTCAAGTTATTTATTGCGGAGGTTGTGCAACAGAATCAGGTTGGCTTTGTGAAAGGGAGCCATCTTTGTGAGAATGTCTTATTAGCCTCAGAGCTAGTAACAAATTTCCACCAAGTAGGAAGTACTAATCGGGGTTGTCTAAAGATTGATTTAACGAAAGCCTATGATAATCTGAATTGGGAGTTTCTTATGAATATTCTTTAGGCTATTGAGCTGCCAGCATTTCATTTAATGGAGAATTGATAGGGTTCTTCCCCGGCAAGAAAGGCCTTAGACAAGGGGATCCGATCTCGTCTATTCTCTTTGTTTTAGCTATGGATGTGCTCTCAAAGAAGTTGGATGAAGGAGCTATGAATCAGATTTTCAGAATTCATCCGAGATGTGAAGCTCCCTTGATGACTCATTTTAGCTTTGCGGATGATGTCTTAATATTCTTTGATGGTTCTGAAAGCTCTCTCCGAGGTATTCTCTCTATATTGGAGGCATTCAAATTAGTCTCGGGTTCGGGGATTAATAGAGACAAGACTGAGTTGCTCATTGATGGAGGAGATAATGCTAGATGTCGGGTTTTGGCTGAAAGTGTTGGCATTAAACAAGGAGCTCTGCCTGTCAGATATTTAGGGGTCCCATTGTCATCTAAGAAGATGAGAAAGCAAGACTTCCAACCTCTGTTAGACAAGATTTCTAAACGGTTCAGCTCCTGGACAGTTAGATACTTGTCTTTCGCAGGTCGGTTACAGCTTATTCAATCAGTAATATATTCTACTATCTCCTTCTGGGCATCTATATTTATCCTCCCAAATCAGTGCATAGAGTCTTTGGAGCAAATGTGTAATGGATTTTTGTAGAAGGGAGCGCCTAACTCAGCAAGAGGGGCTAAGATTAGTTGGGATTCAGTATGTACGCCAAGGGAATCATGAGGTTTGGGTCTAAGAAGACTCGGTGATTGGAATAAGGTTTTAGGACTTAAATTGATTTGGCTTATCTTTGCCTCTGGAGGGTCTTTATGGGTGTCATGGGTAAGGCACAATCTCATTGGTTCCTCGAATTTTTGGGACTTGGATGCAAAAATCTCGGGAAGCTGGATTTGGAAGAGCATTTCTAAACTGAGAGCTCTGGCTAAGCCGATGCTAGTGTGTGAAGTTGGCTCTGGGATCACTGCATGTTTCTGGTATGATAATTGGACCTCTCTTGGATCTTTGATTGATATAATAGAGGATAGAGGACCTATTGTCACTGGACTTCCAGCAAACCCAGTTGTAGCTGATACGCTCAGAAACGGTTTATGGTAAATTTCCAATTCAAAAAGCAGGAATCCACTAATTAGACTGCTGCAACAATGCCTTTCAAATCCTCAAGATATCCATGATTCAGAGGTAGATGATTCTTACTTATGGAAACCAGGGTTTATCCACCTTCGGGTTCCTTCTCTAGTTCTGAAACATGGCATTCCTTTCAACCTCAAGAGCAAACTGTGGATTGGCATCAAGCTGTGTGGTTCAAAGGCAGGATCCCGAAACATGCATTCATTACTTGGATCACGGCAAGAAATAGGCTGATGACTCGGGACAGATTAATCAATTGGGGTTTGAATGTCCCTCCATCTTGTCTCCTATGCAATAACCAAGACGACACCCGACAACACCTCTTCTTCGATTGCTCCTACAGTTCTGAGGTATGATCTTTCTTTTATTCCAAAGCCCATCTTTCTCCTCCTCCTCTCTTCGAAGTTGGAATTAGATGGATGAAAGATCCTACTAGGGAGAAGAACACATCTATCATACTGAAGCTCGCATTTCAAGCATCCATTTACTCAATTTGAAAAGAACGAAATGCAAGGCTCCATTCTAATTGCTCTCGGCCGGTGATATATCATGGTTTTCACCCCTTTTAGGCCATGATATAAGTCCCGTTTTATAGAGTCTTTCTACTATTTTGTAGTGTTTTAGAGTATTTTACAGGTTTTAGCACGTTTGGAGCATAATTGGAGATATTGGAGCTTTCTGGAGCATTTTGGAGCAAAACAGAAGTTTGTGTAGCTAAGTACCCGATTTGAAGGTTCAGTATTGATCGACACTACCCTATTATCGGTCGATACTCACTGCAAGAAGACACAAGTCGCGACTTTAAATGAAGAGTTGAAGAACTTTCCACTGATGGATTGAGCTCAACTTTTGATACAAGACAGATCAATGGATTAGCGTTCATTTGGAAGTGGTTTGAGGCCATTCCAATGGTGCGATCAAAAGTTATGCCAGTTTTCGTGAAGACAGTCTAGTTTGGCGAGCAGAAGAAGTAGTGACCAGTGTCGATCGATACTGACTAGTATCGGTCGATACTCACTGCAGGAAAACAGGAAACACGGCTTTTTACAAGTCTGGAGAATTTGCAACTTGGTCCAGAAGACTTTATTATTTACAATTTAGCCCAAAACGTGTTTTAGCATTATAATTAGCTTTTTCAGCCACTTTGGCTATCAGGTTCTAACTAAGCATTATTCTACTCTGGTTTTTGGAGAGACAACTCTGAACTCCTGTTTCTTATTGATTTCTTGGATGATCTATTCAATCATATTGTTTTCGTTCTCCATCTCTGAGTAGATCCACTGTTAGGTTCAGGGTTCTCATAAGGGTTTTTTCTGAATGTTAGGTTAATTAGTTAATTAGGATTCACCATCTGAATTAGTTTTTCACCATAGGTTGTTCTCATAGCTAATTCTAGGTTGACGAATCTAGAACTTAGATCTTAGGATAATTGGTTAGGCATGAGAGTGCGATTAATTACCTGATAGAACCTAGGGTGAGCAAAATAACTATTCGCAAAGAGATTTGGTTTAGTTGTTTTGTGAACAAATCAAACTTGAAATAAAAGCTGGTTTAAACTTTAGGATTCGCAAAGAGATTTGAAATTCTAGGATTTAGACTTAGATAGTTTTCGCAACGAGAGTTGGTTAGCTATACCTTAGTGATTTGAGTTCAAGAACCGCGCTAAATCTGAATCATGTTAGTTAGTTTATCTACATTCATTGAATTCTTGAGAAATACCATGAGTCTATCTTCTTTCCAATTGAATTACAACTTATTTAATTTACGTATTGCTTTCAATTACATCTTTTGGCTTAGCTTAATTCGAATCTATATAATCTATTGCGTGAATTCTAGAGTTCTTGTGTTCGACCCCTACATATACTACAACAACTGCTTTAGTACTTTTAGGGTATTAATTTGAGCATATCAAATTTGGCGCCGTTGCCGGTGACTCAATTTCGCCATTAGATTTTAGCTAAGAATTTCGACTAAGCTCGTCGGTATCGATCGATACTACCCAGTGTCGGTCGATACTCGTCGAATTTTTTTTTTTTTTTTGTTACTTACGTGCTTTAACTTTTGTGTTTCAGGTATATGCCTAATCGCGAAACCAGAAGAAACAAGAGCACTCAGCTAGTTAATCTTTCAAACGAGCAACTAGCACTTTTGGAACGCACAAACAGGAAAACAAAGACGCCAGCAGAGATGAACAATCCAATAATTTTGGTTCGTGATGATGCTGGAGCTTTAAGAGACCAAGAGGGTCAATTGTGTAATGAGAGGGGGCAACGACTTGATGGAGATGGAAACATCATTGTCCCTCCAGCTGTTGTGAATGTTGAGAATAATGTGGTTGATCGAGGTAGGACAATTGGAGAGTACAACAGGTCTGATCAGTTCTATGCCAATCGATCAGCGATTCGCCCACCTGCTTTCCAGAGGAATGACTTTGAGCTGAAACCTGCATACTTCACTCTTGTGGGTCAGCACCCTTTTCATGGTTTTCCTCATGAGCACCCCATGGATCATATTGAGAGCTTTGAGGACTTGGTCACTAGTATCAAATACAATGGAGGTCTGTAAGCTTTTCTCATACTCTCTTGGTGGGGATGCAGCTTACTGGCTTAAGCAGATACCTCCTGGATCGCTGACTACTTGGGAGGAGACTAAGAACGCGTTCCTGAACAACTTTTATGATGATGTGAGATCCGAAGAGCTTAGGAACAAGATCTCCCAGTTTTCTCAGGGAACGACTGAAGCGTTTAAGGCTGCTTGGATCTGATTCAGGTTATATCAGAGAGATTGTCCACATCACGGGTTCACTAAGGTTCAGTTGCTGGGTATCTTCTTCAGAGGGATTGATTGGAGGTATCAGATGGCTTTGGATGCTGCGAGTAATGGTAATTTCAACACCAGGTATCCAGACGATGCTTATGTGCTGATTGAGAACTTGGCGTCTAGCAATAGCACCAAGAATGCAGAATTTGAGCGGAAGAAGCAGGCTGGGAATTTGGATGGATCGCAGATTGCTGAGGTTCAAGCTAAGCTGGATTCAGTGCACAATCTTCTGATGGGTAAGACGAAAGCTGTTCACTTTGCTGATGAGGATGAAGTGAAATGTGTTAACTACATTGGTGGCGCTGGATTTCAAAGTCGAAGATATCAATACCCACATCACCCACCCAAAACTCCAGAGAGCAAGGTTGAGTCTATGTTTGAGCAGCTTCTTCAAGGGCATGATAAGATGACAGTGAGCTTTAATGGGAAGATGGATGCTCTGTACACAGATCTGAATGGGAAAATCGAGGCTCTCAGTACTAGCCACATGATGCTGGAAACTCAGGTAGCTCAGGTTTCAGCAGCTATCAAGGGAAAGATGGTTCATGCACATAATGAACAAGTCAATGCGATCACCTTAAGAAGTGATGAAGAGGTCGATCCAGGAGTGAAAATTGGCCTAACTGCAAAGAATCTCGTCGATGACGACGATGAGGCTCCCGAAATCGCCCTAGTATCGATCGATACCACCCAACATCGGTCAATACCCGTCCAAGGATCTGCCAAAGTCGTTTCGACACAACAAGTATCGACCGACACCACCCAGTGTCGATCGACACCAGTACAGATACTCTCACGGGAGTGTCGACCGACACCACACCTGTATCGATCGACACCACATCTGAAGAGACGACAGAGAAGTCTTGTATCGATCGATACCATTCTAGTATCGATCGACACCCCTCGCAGACTGAGCCAAAAATTGTGAAAACACCCAAGATTTTCGAGGAAAGGGTTTACAAGCCTAAAGTGCCATATCCTATACCACCTAGACATCTCATGAACCCCATTTCTGCGGAGAAGTTGCTCGCTTTTGAGAAGATGGTCAGGAGGATCCCCCACACTATATCTTTTGAGGAAGCTTTTGAGAACCGTCCTATGGCGTGTTACTTCCAAAATTGCAGAGAAACTGAGGAAGAGATCAAGGCACTCTTTATCAAAGCCAGAAGTACACCACCTCCGATGAAACAGCTGATTAAGAGGGAAGACCCAGGAAAATTTTCAGTTCCATGTTCTATCTCTGGAATTAAATTCAAAGAGTCTATCGTTGACTCGGGGGGCTTGCGTCAATGTCATGTCAAGGGCAATTGCAGAGAGAGTGGGAGCTGATATTCGTCCGCCCAAGACATCCCTCACCTATGCAAACTGTATCACCTCACTTCCATACGGTACAATCCCTGATTTGATGGTTGAAGTAGGAGATTGTCTGGTTCCTACTGATTTTCAGGTTGTGGAGATGAGTGCAACATCTAGTACGCAGCTGATTCTTGGACGACCGTTCATGGCTACGGTTGGTGCCATTATAGACACACCCAACAAGAGAGTCTCGTTCTCATACATTGACAATGAGGTGTACTACAAAGCCATTCCTTCTAGAGGAACTCCCACACGTATCTCTTGCATCGATGTTGTCACAGGAGAGACGTTGGTAGTTGATAATCGGGAAGAGCCTCCTGACGAGCCCACTGTCATAGACCTTCTAGATAGACCTTCTATCATCACCAAGAGAGACATCAAAACGGCTAAGGCAAAGAAGAAGGTAAAGAGCAAAGAAGTAAAAGGTGCTCCTTTTATGACTTTAATCCCACAGAAGTGCGATGGGGACTCGATTGAGTACAAGGTGAAGTGCAAAAGAGCCTCAAAACCATTCTCCAAGGCTAGAATCATTTTTACTCCGGAGATGAAAAAGAAAGGAAATGAGGTTATAGAGAGCATGTTGAGTAGAACTCTGAGTCTGCACGTATCTAGCTGTGGAACTTGCATGGGAGTAAGCTCTCAACCTCGCCCTGACTGATCACCTGAGCCAAAGTCAAGCTAATGACTAAAAACAAGCGCTTGGTGGGAGGCAACCCACTGGTAAGTTATACATAAGTTTTTCTTTTATTTTTGTTTTTATTTTTGGTTTTGTGTCTTGTGTTTCACGTGAAGCAGATTCAGAAGAGCAGCATCGATCGACACCAACCCGGTATCGATCGACACCATCCACGCGACGAAGGAGCAGAAACTTGCTACGAGTATCGATCGATACCAGTGCTGTATCGGTCGACACTCATCACCATCTCGGGTAACTCCTTCGATTTTCACCAATCCACTCAGCTCTTCTGATTTCTTTTACCAACTCTTGACTTGATAACACTAGGGACAGTGTTGTTCAAGTCTGAGGGAGGTAGTTGCTGACAACGTGTTTGTTTTTCTTAGAGTCAGTCGTTTTTGTGTCATATTTGTTTTATTGAGTCAAAACCTGTTGGAGATTATGATCTTGTTCTTGAATCTACTGTTTTGACTTTGCTTATGAGTGTCCATTGTTACAGAATCAGTTCTAGATCGACTAATGAAAAATCCAAAGGCTGACCAGTTAACTAGAAGACACACATGTTTCCAGCAGAGTTCTTTTAAAACATGAGCCAAATTTTTTGCACTTCATAGACGTGGTTAGTATTCATAGAGCTTGATTCCTCATTCATATCTGACAAAGGAACCCATGTGTTTAAAGTAATGGTATCTCTCTCCCCTGTTATAAGTTAATAAATAAGAGCATAAAAAATGAAATGATTTTCTCCTAAGTAGAGGGTTATGAATGTTTCCAGCGATCCCATTATTCTACTTGGTAAGGGATGATCACACAGAGGATTGGAAGCGAGGCTAGGATTTTCCTATGATGCCATTATTCGCCTACAACCTTTGATACATTGAGAGGGAAGAACCGGGGATTCGGTGGCAAACACCATCAATACTCGCGTCTCATACCTTGATGTGTATATGCGAATCTAAAAAAAAAAAAAAAAAAAAAAAAAAAAAAAAAAAAAAAAAAAAAAAAAAAAAAAAAAAAAGAGAACAAAATAAGAAATAAGTCTGGGGGAGAGAAAGTGATACAAAAAGTGTGAAATTGGGTGGTTCCTTGTCATGATATTGTATGGGAAAGAATCTAGAAGGTTCTTGGTATTAATCACAGCGATGAAACTGGCGATGATGGGTTTAATTGAATGAAGCTGCGAAATAATGTGTGTAGTCTGGGGAAGCTGCGAATGCCTAAGGAGAAGTACATGGTGGTTAGTCTTGGAACTGGTTAGGTGACATTTGGGTGCTTGGGAAAAGGGTCATTGCAATGTTTCATGAACAGGTGAGTCTCCGTGTTTTCAAACCTCTTTCTCTGGTTTAGTCTTCTATTTGCTTGAGGGCAAGCAAAGGCTAAGTCTGGGGGCGTTGATATATCATGGTTTTTACCCCTTTTAAGCCATGATATAAGTCCGTTTTATAGAGTCTTTCTACTATTTTGTAGTGTTTTAGAGTCTTTTACAGGTTTTAGCACGTTTGGAGCATAATTGGAGATATTGGAGCTTTTTGGAGCATTTTGGAGCAAAACAGAAGTTCGTGTAGCTGAGTACCCGATTTGAAGCCTTAGTATCGATCGACACTACCCTAGTATCGGTCGATACTCACTGCAGCAAGACACGAGTCGCGACTTTTATGAAGAGTTGAAGAATTGCAAAATTGCCCAGAAGACTTTATTATTTACAATTTAGCCCAAAACGTGTTTTAGGAGTTTAAGTTAGGTTTTTAAGCCACTTTGGCTATTACGTTCTAATTAAGCTTTATTCTACTCTGGTTTTTGGTAGAGAGGGATTTTGAGGGAGACAAGTCAGAACTCTGTTCATCCGAGAGAAGATTTCGAACCCTTGTTTTACTATCTTCTATTTATTTGATTTGATGATCTATTCAATCATGTTGCTTGTTTCAATCTCCATGTCTGAGTAGATCCCTTGTTAGGTTCAGGGTTCTCATAAGGATTTTCTCTGAATGTTAGGTTAATTAGTTAATTAGGATTCACCATCTGAATTAGTTCTTCACCATAGGTTGTTCTCATAGCTAATTCTAGGTTGACGAATCTGGAACTTAGATCTTAGGATAATTGATTAGGCACGAGAGTGCGATTAATTACCTGATAGAACTTAGGGTGAGCAAAATAACTATTCGCAAAGAGATTTGGTTTAGTTGTTTTGTGAACAAATCAAACTTGAACTAAAAGCTGGTTTAGACTTTAGGATTCGCAAAGAGATTTGGAATTCTAGGATTTAGACTTAGATAGTTTTCGCAACGAGAGTTGGTTAGCTATACCTTAGTGATTTGAGTTCAAGAACCGCGCTAAATCTGAATCATGTTAGTTAGTTTATCTACATTCATTGAATTCCTGAGAAATACCTTGAGCCTATCTTCTTTCCAATTGAATTACAACTTATTTAATTTACGTATTGCTTTCAATTACATTTTTTGGTTTAGCTTAATTCGAATCTATATGATCTATTGCGTGAATTCTGGAGTTCTTGTGTTCGACCCCTACATATACTACAACAACTGCTTTAGTACTTTTAGGGTATTAATTTGAACATATCAGCCAACGACAAGCATCATTGAAGAAATTCAAAAGCTACTTCGGTGTAAGCTGGATCCCCTCTCTAGAGCTTAATGTAACACTCCAAACACTCTCTCACTCATAACTTCTTGGTTTACTTTGTTTCAGCCTTCTAATTTCTCTTCCTGTGTTTAGTTTGTAGTTAATTAGTAGGACTATTGCTTTGTAACCTGATAAGGCTTTTGTTGTCGTAGTGCTAACAATGTTTTGTAACCAGCAACAGGTGGATTATATAAAATGAAAAGAAAAAAAAAAAGGAAAATAAAATAAGCAACAAAAAACAAAATCTGCAAAAAGAAAAGGAAATACTAACAAACTAACAAAAAAAAAGGAAACAACAATAAATAAACGTTCGAGTTTTAAGAAAAAAAAGGAAATTAAGTAAGAATGAAACAAAAGGAAACTTTGATCGTTTGAAAAAAACTGTTCCATATAATCAACATCAACAACACTCACTTCTCTTCCCTCATCTCAAACGATTTCATCATCTCTGTTCTCTACTCTTTTTTTTGTATTTGTTGAATTCTCGGGAAAAAAATGGAGACGACTGGAGATGTTAAAGTAGATATCGATGCAAAGATGATATTCAATCACACCTCTGTTCATCCCTTGAGCGGCCGCAACAAAGTTTGCATCAATTTCCTCCACATATTGAAGAGATTCGAGATCGACGAATCCGAAGGAACAGTCACTAGTACTGGATTTTACCCTGCGCCTCCTCTTCCCGTCCCTCAAATCCGTTTGGATCTCCCTAGCTACGAATTCAGTCCGGACCATCTGTTTACGCTCATCGATTCTCGTCTCAGTGACCCTCCCTTGTCCCATCGTATCGCCTTGACGATGGCTGATCAAGGGATGCAAAACGTCAGGTTTCTACTACAACCTTACCTCATGACCGTTAACGTCGTTTTTACCGAAGACGTGATCTTCACGGTTCCCGTTTCGGAAGAAGAGACCCGAGAAGAAGAGGAAGAAGAATCGACATGTGTGATCTGTTTGGAGGACTCGTTGAAGAGTGAAATGTTGGAATTGCCACCTTGTTTGCATCGATTTCATCCAGAATGTATCGGCGAGTGGTTACTGAGCCATAACTCTTGCCCTCTCTGCCGTGAAATTGTTTTCTATGATGAAACGGATTCTGATTAGTCTATGTTTTTGTTGTGAGACATGTAATGAAAGGATTCAGATTCGTTAAAGCTTACTGTTTTTTTTTTAGTAATGAAAAACTTAGCATTAATTACCCATAAAGTAGAAACAAAACATATGGTTCTTGTTATATGCAAACTACATTACCAAAGATACAAAAAGTTCGAATCTTTTACACCTTACAGTCACAGATGATCATCGATAACCTGACGAAGCTGTGACGGTGTCGCTGCTGGGTCGAGCTGTCTGCAACCTCTGAAGAACCTGCATTGGCCTCATTGTGATCCTCGGTTTCCATTCGCCTTCCGTTTCAATTTCAGCATAATTCTTGTAGCTTTCTTCTTTAATAAATTTCTTAAGCTCATCCTCGGAAAATTCTTTCACACTGTTGGACTTGGCAGCAAAACAACTTGCAATGTTGGAACCAGCAAATGCATTTTCCTACCATATCTTCTTTATGGTGCATTAATTTTTGTTGATGAAACCCCAGCCACCTTTTTGGTATACTCTCTACACACAACCTCGTCTTTTCGTGTCCCGGTCTGTGCCAGCATGAACATCAATTTTGGTCCGAGTTACCAGCATCTAAATGGTAATCTAAAGCTCTGATCTTCCCCTGAACAGCTACTTTTAGCTTCTTGTAAAGCATTGTCTTCTTGAAAAGCATCTTCTTTCCCAAATAGCTGTGCTAACGGTAAAATTCTAGCTTAATCCAAAACATGACCCATCTTTTCAAATGATTCCATAGCATTTTAGATTATCTTGTTTCCAAAATGCATCAAAGTCCTCAACCTTGTCTTCTATGTTTCAATCAAGAGTCTTATATTATTACCTGCCAAGACGATCCACCATTTCCATAATCCGAGTTTGTCCCGTAGCTTAGATTTTGCTAATTGCTGTTCGAATTGAAGTTTCGAGATTCAAACCCCAAATTCTGTCTGAACAACACTTTGACTAACTTCCCAATTCGGTTTTGGCTTTCCCCATGTTCTCTATTGCAAGTGACTTCCTTAAGCCTTGCTCTAGGTGATGAATCCTCGAGTCCATATCCATTAGGGTTTCCAAAATCAGAAGAATCTCAGACCGGCGAAAGTTGTGCCGTCTTTGGTTTGACGGCGACCAATTGTAACGGCAATCTCAGATCGGAGATAGATCATTTGGGCCATAGTTGGGCCTGTTTAGGTTTAGGAGTTCCCAATCAAGGCGGCTGTTTAGATTTCGGTTGTTAAGTGTAATGTGTAAATAAAAATTTACAAAACCTAGTTAAAAAATCCGCAGCCACAGATCTAATCCATTAATTTTTTTTTTTCACCAACCATGTCTGCCTCGGCCAGCGAATTCGCTGCGGCTAAGACAGGCGTCTTCTGGGACATCGAGGATTGCAAGATCCCTTGATGGTCTCAGTGCAGTTGATGTCTCGCGGAACATTAGAACGGCCCTTGCGAATATGGGTTATCATGGTAAGGTCTCGATCGAGGCTTATGGTGATACGAAGGATGACTTGCACTCCGCCGGAATTAAGCTCAATCACTTTCCCGCAGGAGATAAGGATAAGAGACTTGAGAACATTTTAGTAGACTCTTTTTTCTGGGCAGTTGACAATCCGGAACCATCAAATGTGATGCTAACCGTGGGAGACATTTCTCAGAAGAAAGGGGCTTCACCAAGGCTCTTCACCATTTGAGATTGAAAAATTTCAATGTTCTCTTAGCCTCAAAACGCATCAGGACAGCTACTTACCATTGTAAGTTCAGTATGGTTTTGGAGAAGCCTATCAGCTGGAGGAAGCCCTATCGACCAAAGTGGAAGCTCACAACATGTTGACAATACTACTTCTGCTTGTAGCGGAAGGCCACAAGTTGTTACGCCGTCTCCAACTTCTGTTCGTAGCCGAAGNAAGGCAGGAATGAATCTTGCCAAGAAGAAAGGGCAAAAATCAAAGGGGTTTCTGAGGGAAAGAGGGAAATCGGCTAGGGGGAATCCGAATGTTCGAGGGGAACTAAGTTTAGCCGAGGAAAGTAGTAAGCTTGGGTGATTACCGGGCTAAAACTGACCTTCGGCGGGATGGTCAAGTTTTTGGTCGAGTGGTCGAAGGAGTGGTCGACCGGGTCGATGGAGAGAACGACCGGTCGAAGGAGTGATCGATTGGTCGAGCAGTCGAAGGGATCTATCGATCGAAGTATCTCGGCAGGTGCACTGTTCATGGCGTGAGCTGGCATGCATGAGTCACAACATGTGCTGGCGTTTGTGAGTCATCGCGTGCGCTGGCTAGGTGAGTCATAGCATGCGCTGGCAGACGTCATGGATGACGTCATGACACGCGTTCGTTGTCTATTTAAGCACGACCTTAGAATCATTATTTGGTCGCGCGGTTCGAAAGGAAAACAAGAGAAAAGTCGGTTTGATCAAGTGGAACCTTGTTTTAGCCGAGAGAAACCCGATTCAAGGCGTGAGAATCCGTTTCTAGCCGAGAGAAGAGGATCGACTGGTCCGAACGTGGGATTATCGATCCAAATCTGTATGAACCGAATCGTGAAAGTCCTAAGGTGAGTGTGTGACCGTAGCTATTTGTCTAGGGTCGTTTCATGCTTAGATTACGTAGTCGGTCTGCTTGTTGGTTGCGATTGCTTGTCATATTCATTGTCTGCTGGCTAACCGTGTTAATTGATTCACCTTACCGACAATCCGTGTCTGGGACTTGTTGGTACGCGTGGGTAATTAGACTCGGTTAGTTTCTGTTTGATAAGCATGTCTAGCTATGTAATTGAAGTCTGATGCATTTTCTGGACTGTAGCCTGGTGAGACGAAATGATCGTTCTCACTAAGCATATATGTTGCTTATGCCTCCATTTTGGATGCAGGTTCGGATTTTAGCCGTGATAGTAGTCGTGATGCCTGATCAGATCGCGGGACGAAGGATGGAAGCGGATGGATGGTCTCGTTGGGTAGTTGGTCTAGTTACAAGATGTAATAGCTTATAGCTAACTTATCATTTGTACTAGAACCTCGTTGAATAAATCCAAGTTGTGGTTTAACTCTATTTATGCTCGATAAATGGCTTGTCTGATCGATTTAAAACGCGTGTCCGTTAAATTAAATGCGCAAAATAATCCGGCTAATTATTGAAAACCGGGTTAGGGTGCTACAGGAAGGCCACAAGTTGTTACGCCGTCTCCAACTTCTGTTCATAGCCGAAGCTCACGACGTAAGCAGTCGAAACGTCGTACTTTGAAATGATTTTATTGCCAATAAGCGGTCTTCAACTTTTGTCCGTAGCGGAAGATTACAACTCCTTCGCATGTTTTTTTTTTTTTTTTT
>PKMM01049127.1:147952-161548 GCA_002933915.1 Eutrema heterophyllum | reverse complement strand
GATTACATTAAAACATAATTTTTTTAACAACTCTATATTATTATTTAAGGAGTCATTTAAGAAAATAAACTTTATTTTGTAAGTTATCACATATTATGTCAGTACAAATAACAAAAGATAATTGAAATAGGAAAATATATAATTGTCTTTTAAATTATTGAATAGAATATGGAAAATATTTGTTGCCATTAAAGATGTTTTTTATTATTTAGTTTCTTAATTATTTTTAATATTATATATTTTTAAAATAATAGTCAATCCATATATATTCAAAGAAAAAAATTTATTCAAAATCTTGTTATATTTTTCACTATAGATTATTATATTTTTTGAATATATTTCAAAACAAAAATTAAAAAATATTTTACTAATTTTATAAAAAGTTAGACACATGAATTTCTTTTTTTTAAAGAGTTCGTGGACTAACCACAAAAATCAGAGTCATTAAAAGGTGCATATTAGAGTTATGTTTTCAAGATTATAGGTTTTTTTGTTCCCGAATAATATTTTACTCCACTACAAAATAGGTTAAATAGACAAATTATTCCGGTTTGACTGCTCTATCTATAATCATTAGTTAGATATATTGTAAAACTCTGATAAAAGCAATTTTTCTTAAATTTCAAAACAATTTCTTATAAAAATTTATCTCGCGCTATAATTAGCGTAGGTTAAGTTTTAGTGTTAGAAACATTAAAAGTTTTAGAAGGTAATATTTTTTAAGAAAAGAGATTCATTTTATCAATTTGATCCACTTTTATGTTATATAAGATTTGAAATTTGTTTTTGAAACTTTCTCATTCATATTGATGAGGTCATCAAACCATCAAGTAAACAAATCGAACTAGAGGAAGAATTGTTAGAGTTACAGAAAATTTTCTTATTCGGTTTGGTCAAATATGTATTAACTACCAAGGCTGATTGTTTGCTGAAAATCATTGACCCACCATTCATTCTAGAAGATGCACCTAGACACCCTCAACACTCTCAAGTCCAAAATCATCTTCAGCCAACAAGAATCAAGCTTCCCATTAAAGTCTAATTGTTAAATCGATAGCAAGAAGACCATAATGTGATTTAGCTGATTTTTCTCCTATTTTTTTTTAAATTGTACATAGATTTCTCTTGTATTTATTTTTTTTGACCATGAAAGTCTTGTAAATGAGCTTATAAAAAGCTCATATATTCTCATTGTAAAAGACACCCAACTTTTTATGAAAATCAAACACATTAAAGTTTTCTACAAAGAAACTTTGTCTTTCTCTTTAGTTTTGTTGAGACCAGTACCTCAAAGATAAGAATATGAGTTGTATCAAAGGCCATCTGCAGCCTTTGTGGTACTCTTCGATCCACCATCCTCGTTTTATCAATCCGCTGCTTGAAGATCTGCTTATCCGAAGTCATATAAGCCTTGTGACAGTCTGTGCTTGTATCATTTTTGGTATCAGAGCTAAAAGCTCTTATCCTTTATTGTTTTCATTTTTGTTTTGTTTTTGTTTCATCATTTTATCGAAAAATCCAACAAAAAAAAACATTTTTCTGTTTTTTGTTCTTTGATTTTATAAAATTTTAAAAACTCATAAGAAAATATTTTTCTTTGTTTTTCTTAAAGTTGTAGTTTTTTTTCTCTCATTAAACAAAATTTAAAAGAAAAAATTTGTTTTTATTTGTTTCTGATTTTTTTCGATTTTTCTATCTAAAAAAAAAATTCTTGTTTTCCTTATCGGTTTCAATGTTATGGCCTAAAGTGTTTCAAGGAGGATATGGTCCTGAAGCTTACCTAGCTTAGACCGCACATATGAATTGTTGTATTTTTCACAACCGAATGCCAGAACATGAAAGACTACCTCTAGTCATCAATCAACTACGAGGTGAAGCCGCAACATGGTGGGATCTAGAAGAAGAAGAACGTTGGTACTACAACGAGCCAGCCCTAAACACTTGGGAAGAACTCAATCTGCTCATGGACGAGAGATACATACCCCTAGATTTCCCACAAGAGATAAGGAGTGTTATGGTAGAAGACCAATCCACAAGCTTGCACCACAAGCAACACCAATTACCGAATTCATCCATTACAATGCTGCCCAAGGAGTCAAAAACAGAGCCTAAACGAGGCGTCATAGCTTCCTTTCTTATCAAGGAGCCTGAACCGCCTGATCTACCAAAGGAGTCTCCATGTCCTCCATCACCTCCACTTGCCATTGACAAAGACACGAGCAGAGGAGGTCCAACAAAGTTCAAGCGACAACACTAGATCGCATGAACAAGTTTTGAGGACAAAACTTTCTGAAGAATGAGAGTATGATGAGGTCATCAAACCATCAAGTAAACAAACCGAACCAGATGAAGAATTGTCAGAGTTAAAGAAATTTTCTTATTCTGTTTGGTCAAATATGTATTAACTACCAAGGTTGATTGTTTGCTGAAAATCATTGACCCACCATTCATTCCAGAAGATGCACCTAGACACCTTCAAGTCCAAAATCATTTTCAGCCAACAAGAATCAAGCTTCCCATTAAAATCTATTGGCTAAATCGGTGGCAAAAAGATCATAATGTGATTTAGCTAACTTTTCTCTTATTTTTATTTAAATTGTGCATAGATTTCTCTTGTATTTAATTTCTTTGACCATGAAGGTCTCGTAAATGAGCTTATAAAAAACTCATTTATTCTCATTGTAAAAGACACTTAACTTTTTATGAAAATCAAACACATTAAAGTTTTCTACAAAGAAACTTTGTCTTTTTTCTTTAGTCTTGATGAGACCAGTACCTCCAAGCTAATAATTTGAGTTGTATCAAAGGCCATCTACAACCTTTGTGGTGCTCTTCGATCCACCATCTTCGTTTTATCAATCCGCTGCTTGAAGATCTGTTTATCCGAATTCATATAAGCCTTGTGATAGCCATGTGCTTGTATCACATATAGATGGAATGTTACCATGTTTATGGATAATATGAATCAATTTCGAATTTTCTTAATTGTGAATTACAAAACATGATTTCTATATAACTAAACATGAGTCTTAATTTAGAATATAATTATATGGGTCCTATTTAAACGAGTTATCAATTTTAGAGTCTAATATAGTTTATCTTTTACCGCGTATCACGAGGGACCTAATATAGTACATATATATAACTAAACATCATTCTATGTTAAAGAAAATGGTTATGGATAACACAAGTTCATATGATCCAAAATTAAAAAAGAAATCACCATCTTCATTCTCTATTTTCTCAACTCCATCAAATAAATCCGGCTCAAACTCTTTGCTGTCGAAAGAAAGATCATCAAACTCAAATCTTTCAAAGATAATCTCGTTAATCACTTCCAACATTTCACATATGATTAATTAAAACAATCTTTATAAACAAGATTATGTATATATAAATTACATAAATTAATGTTTACAGATGTTAGTGTAATATATTGGTTTTCGGTTTTTTGTTTTCCTTTTATAAAATAAAAAACAGATAAAAAATAACTTTACTGTTCATACATTTTTAGGATACTGCGTAAATTTCCAAAACGGAAGTAAAAGCTTCCAATGCGGTTTTGAAGAGATTGTTTTGGAAGTGCCATGGAAGCTAGATTCTGAAAGCTTTCATTCCGATTCGGATTCCGAAATAAGAAACGGACCTTCGGCGAACCTTGGATGAACCCAAACGGTTTATTTAAGATATTTTGCATGGTGGACCAATCTAAGATATTTTATACAATCTTATCTGAAATTATGAATTATACACAAATTTTAATTCAACGGCTCTTATCTATGGGCCATAATCAAAACCATCCCCCCGAATAATCTTATTTTATTATCATCCAATCACTATCAAAATCACTTTTTCTTTTCTCTATAAAAAAATATATCTAAACCCTTATCCACTTCACTCTTCTCTTCTGGATAATTTCGAAGTTTTTTTTAAAAAACTCAGCTTTTCTTGCTACTTCCTAATAATATCTTTCAGTAGAAGATGATAAAGTCGGTGACTCTTCGTTCGTTTCCTCTCCCTATAGAGTTTAACGGCAAGGCTAAGTTCGTCGAAACGTCCACGTCTTGTTTTCCGGCGAGATCCTTCACGGTGGTTCGGTGTTCAAGCACGAGAGACGTCCCCAAGCTTGAGCTCTTCAGCCGCGGAAAATTCGATCGGATTCTTCAAGATCCGCCATTAATTGAAAAAGCCGAGACCGAACTCTCAGGTACATTAGATTAGAACAAAATCTGTAGATTTAGAACAATATATAAGCTTGACGAATCTTATCGAAGAAGAAAACGTTTCTCGTTCTGTTCTTGGTATAGAATGATCTCGTTGAAATCTCAAACTTGTGGCTGTGTATATGGAAAGATCTAGTTGAAGGAAATTTGAAGTTTTCTACTTGTGAAGATGTTATTAGATCTTTGAGGGCATGTTTGATTTCTTGATTTCAGATTACTGCTCGACACTCGAAGGTGATGATTCGTACAGCTGCTGGAGAGCTTACTTTGAACTCAAAGACCTCGAAGTAACTTCTTCGTTACCAATTTTCTATTTTTTCTGCGAAATTTTTGGTTCCAAAGAACTTTAGTTGATGCTTATGTGATTGCAGAAAGAGAAGCCAAAGGTGGAAGTTGAGAATCTGATCTTGCAAACCGGCGGTTTGAAATCGCTAATCGGGTGTTTACACGGGGTTGCGTCGATAGAGAAGGACAAGAAAACCAAGAATGGTTTAAAAGCAGCAGAGCAATCAGATAGAGAGAAAGGAGGGATGAAACTACATATTCATATTCCTGATGGTTTACCGAAATCTCAAGAAGAGTTGGAGGAAGAAGAGAAATCAAGAATGCCGGATTCCGCTTTCACAAGATTGCTTAGAACAAAGGGAACCATCCCTGCTTGGTTCTCTCACGCTCCTGACCACGAAACAGACTAAATCCCTGTGCTACGGTACTTTAGAAAGTTGTTTCTTTTTCACGGTTGTACTTTCATGTAAATATAGCAAAGTATGGTTTCTTGATTTTGCTTAGAACATTCACTGTAATCTCTCCTCATATTGCCAATAAAATGTGGTTGTCATTGCGCAATGTTCGGGAATGATCGATATTGAGTTTGTTTCAAAGCCGTGTGCTTATTTATAGTACCCGGTTTTGGTTACAAAGAGATATTAGCTACAATTTCTATCCTTGATAAGAGTTTTGTCTCCGGATGTGAAGCAAAATCCTTCAAAAACAAAACAAACAAAACAAGAGTCTTCTAAATATAGGCAAAAAATTGTTGGTGATGCAAAATGAAAATCGTTTGGCATTATTAATAATAACCCTTTGGTGACTTCATCGAATCCTTCCATGCCCATATCTATAAGCAGCCTTGGGTCTTTTCCAAGGTTTTGTTCAAGGCCATGACTAAACCTCCATTCTCTTTCCCACCCTTTGGCTGCTTCCTCTTATTCTTCTCTCTCTTCTTCTTCTTCTCCTCCTCCTATGTTGTTTTAGCACTCACCGACGCAGAAGCCTCATTCATTGCGCAACGGCAGCTCTTGACATTACCCGAAAATGGTGATCTTCCCGATGATATTGAGTATGAGGTTGATCTCAAGGTGACATTTGCGAACAACAGGCTTAAGAGAGCTTATATCGCTCTCCAAGCCTGGAAAAAAGCGATATTTTCAGACCCGTTTAACACGACTGGGAACTGGCATGGCCCGCACGTGTGTGGCTACACGGGCGTGTTCTGCGCTCCAGCTCTTGATGATCCTAGTGTCGCGGTTGTTGCAGGGGTAGATCTGAATGGTGCGGATATCGCAGGGCATTTACCGGTTGAGCTTGGTTTGATGACGGACGTGGCCATGTTCCATCTGAATTCAAACCGATTTTGTGGTATTATACCCAAGAGTTTTGATAGGTTGAAGCTAATGCACGAGTTCGATGTCAGCAACAACCGGTTTGTTGGACCTTTCCCATTTGTTGTCCTCTCGTGGCCGGCCGTTAAGTACATCGACCTTAGATTCAACGATTTTGAAGGTCAAGTCCCTCCCACACTTTTCAAGAAGGATCTTGATGCCATTTTCTTGAACAACAACAGATTCACTTCAACCATTCCTGAGTCTCTCGGGGATTCCTCAGCCTCCGTTGTGACCTTCGCTGACAACAAATTCAGCGGTTGTATCCCTAAAAGTATTGGAAACATGAAGAATCTCAACGAGATCATCTTTAAGGACAACAGTCTCGGCGGTTGTTTCCCGTCAGAGATCGGAAAGCTAGCTAATGTGAACGTTTTCGACGCCAGCATGAACTCCTTCACCGGTGTTCTACCACCGAGCTTTGTCGGGCTTACCGGTGTTGAAGAGTTTGATATCTCTGGGAATAAACTCACTGGTTTTATGCCGGAGAATATCTGCAAGTTGCCTAATTTGGTTAACTTGACTTATGCTTACAATTACTTCAACGGGCAAGGGGATTCGTGTGTCCCAGGTAGTCGGAAGGAGATTGCATTGGATGATACACGTAACTGCTTGCCTGATCGGCCTAAGCAACGATCGGCCAAGGAATGTGCGGTTGTGATTAGCCGTCCAGTTGATTGTAGTAAGGACAAGTGTGCTGGTGGTTCTAGCCCCGCTACACCGTCGAGGTCAAAACCGCCATCACCGGTGCCAACTAGGCCTTTTCGGAAACCACAACCACCGAAAGAGTCACCAAAATCCGATGACCCATCTGACCAGTCTCCTGTGAAGTTCAGGCGTAGCCCGCCTCCGCCACAACAACCGCATCACTCAGTGGTTTCTCCTCCTCGTTCACCACCGATCCATTCTCCACCACCGATTCAGAAATTGCAACCACCGAAAGAGTCACCCCAACCAAACGATCCATATGATCAATCTCCAGTGAAGTTCCGACGTAGCCCGCCTCCGCCACAACAACCACATCTCCCAGTGGTTTCTCCTCGGCTTCCGGTTCACGCTCCACCACCACCGGTATATTCTCCACCGCCCCCTCCAGTCCACTCACCACCACCACCACCGGTATATTCTCCACCGCCCCCTCCAGTCCACTCACCACCACCACCAATACATTCTCCTCCACCGCCAGTTCACTCACCGCCACCGCCAGTACATTCTCCTCCACCACCGCCAGTCCACTCACCACCGCCGCCGGTACATTCTCCACCGCCACCGCCAGTCCACTCACCACCGCCGCCGGTATGTTCTCCACCGCCACCGCCAGTCCACTCACCACCAGCGCCAGTCCACTCACCACCAGCGCCGGTATATTCTCCCCCGCCGCCACCAGTCCATTCACCACCTCCACCGCCAGTCCATTCACCTCCACCACCGGTTTATTCTCCACCACCGCCACCGCCAGTCTATTCACCACCACCACCTGTCCATTCACCACCTCCACCGGTATACTCTCCACCGCCACCACCACCTGTCTACTCCCCTCCACCACCGGTTTATTCTCCACCACCACCAGTATATTCCCCACCCCCGCCGCCACGGGTCCACTCCCCTCCACCGCCGGTTTATTCTCCCCCACCACCTCCAGTCTACTCTCCTCCACCGCCACAGTCGCCACCACCAACACCAGTCCAATCGCCACCAGGCCCACCACAAAAACCGGTCAACTCTCCTCAGCCACGGGCACCAACACGGACTGTAGAAGCACCACCTCCAAGTGAAGAATTCATCATACCGCCATTCATCGGCCACAAATATGCGTCGCCACCACCTCCAATGTTTCCGGGCTACTAATATTAGAGAGAGATAAATCGATATATGAATCACAATGTGTGAAAAAACAAGAAAATATCAGAAAATTGTGGAAGACAGAAGAAGAAGAAGAAAAAGGAGGGCAATGTATTGTAGTGGCATTAACTCCTTAACAAGGAATCGTATAAAGTTTGTGTAGTAACAGTTAACAACATCTTTTTTTTTTGGTCTATAAAAGATTTTACACTTTGAAAAAGAAGGAAGTTGTTATGCTTCTTCTCTTGTGCGTTAAGGCCATTTTACGATGATGGTTATATTATAATCTACATATTTGCGATCTTTTATTCTTTAATAAAGATACTTGATTAGGTGAACTGGAAAATTAGTGTATCAATTGTTTAGGAAGTGATCTAGAAAGTCATTTTTTCTTTCTTTTCATGTCACTTCCTAAACAATTTGATCAATTTAAACTCAAGTACGGTAAGAAAAAAATTGTTCAATCAAAAAAACCAAAACCCAAATACACCCATTGAACCGGAGAGACTCACTTAAAAAGAAAAGAAGAACACGTTTCTATATTCCCTTAGTTATACCTTATATGAACTCGATCTCCATATTTACATTTTAATGTTTTTACATTTGTACGATCGGTTTATTTTCTTTGTGTATTTAAAGACCTTGAGGCCAAGATAATGAGGGAGACTTGAAATATGCAAAAACAAAATTGATCTCTTTCTTTAAAATTACTTGAACGTATTAGCCTACATAACTCATTTGGTTATCATTTTTGTTAAGGTTTTGGTTTGGTTTGGTTAAAAACTGAAAACCGAATGTTTTTTTCGGTTTTAAAATCAAATTTTAAATAATTATATATATTCTTGGTGTAATTTGGATCTTTATGGTTGAAAGTTATGAAATAAAGTTTAAAACAAAAAATGAAACCGAACCAAACCAAACCAAACCGAAACTAAATTGCATATGGTTTTTATTTAGTTCCAATTTTTATAAAACCGTTAAACCATAAACCAAAAAAACTGAATTGTACCAAAACGATATAGTTTTTATATGGTTTGAGTATTTGTAAAATCGATAAACCGTAAAACAAAACAAAAACGAAACGAAGATTGAAGTGTCCACCCAAAAAGACGGATCCTATTGTTGTACATTTTGAATTTAAGAGGCTGTTTATTCGTTTATGTATTTTAATTGATTTGGAAATCTGTATATGATTTATAAATCTTTGTAAAATCTACTGATTTTCAAATATAGCATATGAATTTTAATTAATATTTGTAAATCCGTAGGTTTATTTCATATTTTCGTGTAATTAATGCAAAAAGAATTGGAAAAAGTGTTAAATTCAGTTTAGTAGGGCTATCGGGCCAACGAAAAACAGATATTGGGCCAGCAAAAACAAATAGAGGTTTAAAAAGAGACGGTAATTTAAAACGACGACATATTAGAAGGTATGCTTTGCTGCACGACGAAGCATAAAGCATGATCTTCCGGTCAAGTCTCAGTTCATAAAACTGAAATACAGTTTGATTCGAGGAACATCGATGCTTTTTTCATTTCATTCGAAACCCTAATCGTGCATCTCATTTCTGTTAAATCCCAATTCAATCTCGAAAATTGCCAACGACGATGGAGGAAGACAAACAAATGCACGAAGGGAAATCATCCCCAATCGAAGAAGAAGAGGATCCGGAAATTGAGAAACCGACAGCGGAAAATACGGAGGCGCCGCCGAAGAATACCGGAGGTTGGGGCTGGGGTTTTTCTGGCTTCTCTGTGCTCTCGGATCTTCAGAAAGCTGCAGAAGATATATCTCGTAATGTATGTTTCCGACTTCAAATTTGACCTAATTTTTTGAATTAGTGTTCTCGGATCCGATCTTATGGTACCAAATGATAGCGCATTGTTTAGTTCCTCAACCAAATGTGTATATGGTTTCTGCAAAAATCATCATGAGTGTTTTTTTGGTAACTGATTCATGTATCTATAATTTCTTATGTTAATTTGGTCATTTGGGTTTTTGCACGCTATGAGGAATAATCTGATGGGATTACATAGAAGTGTTTATGTTTCCGTTCTGGGTTTGTTGAAGCGAGTTCATGATCTTGATTAGTTTACTAATTTAAAAACATCCACTGTGGAATGATGATCCCTGATTTTCCCCATGTAGGCTGCAGCAGTTGCAGAGAAAGCCGCGAAAAGCATTGCAGATATGCAAGAAGCGGATGATGACTCGGAATCTTCAGCCAAGGAAGAAGAGAAAACTGAAGAGCCTAATACGGAGCAGGATGATAGTGATAATGAGAACGAGAAGTTGAAGAAGTCAGCTCTCCAGAAATTGGAGGGTGCAAGTGAAGAGTCACTTCTTAGCCAGGCAAGTCTTTCTTGATTTTTATATGCAAGCCATATCCCTGTCCGTGGTGATGATATTGTATATCTAATAATGCTATTTACTACATAGAGCTTTGTTTCTGCCATACGTTTTTCTGTTGGCTCAAGTCATTATTCTTCGTTTTCTTAGTACGTTAGAATTTACGTAGTTTCTGGATCTTACCTTTTCCAGGGTTTGAAGGTTTTTGATGATTCAGTTGAGAGTTTCACCTCTGGAGCTTGGCTGGCACTAGGAAATGCGTTAAAAGGGGGAACTAATTTGGTGCAAAAGTATGTTATTTTTCATTTTCCTTACTGAATACTTTAATCTTGACTGAGTACAAACTTTGTGGATGGAAAAGGTTAAGGCCACTAAGTTTATACCCTGGCAAAAAGGGAAGTAAGCAGTCAGTTGACGTGTTGTAGGATTATCAATGCTCTTTATGGAAAGTCTGCACCAGAAATTAATTACTTCAATTGTCGGAGGCTCTAAGCATTTAATACTTGGTTGACTAAACTACACCATGAACATGCGCAGTTTATGTACTCTTTCTTCTTCTGGTAGATTTGCATGCTCTTTTGGTTCTCCATTACCATTAAAATGTTGGGCAGGCTATTTATAAGAATTTGTTTTTTGCTGGCAACTGGTTAGACTGGTAGCTTTAACGAACCCAGAGGCCTTGTGTTTCTTTAGCAGGGACCGGTTTTCCTAGGAAGATGGTAAAGTTGTTAATACTTCATTTATTCTCTTGTAGGCTTGAAAACAGTGTCCAGCAAGGTTCTTCGCCCAGGGAAGCTGGATCTGGTGCACCGTCTCTATTGGAGGTCTGTGCTGTTCGTATCTTTTTCTGTCTTTCTTTCGCTTGACATTTCATTTAGCCCATTACTTCCGATCTGCAGACGGGAAAAGCGTTAACTGCTAAAGGAATGCAAGTTCTTGAATTTGTGGGCAAGGAGACTATGGATTTATTGATTACAGAGACTGGTCTTGGAGTTGAGAAGAATAGGGAGGACCAAATAATTGAGGAAGTGACATTTGATCGATGCTTTTACATTTATGGTGGTCCTGAGCAGCTTGAGGTGACCTACTTATCTTTGAAAATCACCAATCAAATATTTTTTTTTAGATAATCGATATTTTTTCCCTTCAATTTCTTGATGTATGGTGATTTCAGGAATTGGAAGCATTGTCAAGCCACTATTCGCTGTTGTTCAACAGGAGAAAGGGGAAACTGTCACCAGATGAGAAATTGTTGTATGACGGGAAGCTCAAACAGATCCAGCAACTGTTCAGCTTCGCTGATGAAATGAGTGGCAGTAAAGCAGAGTCTGACAAAGGGAAGAAAATAGATATCAAAACTGAAGGCAATGATGATGACATGAAGAATCTTCATAACTCGAGTGTCAGCAAAGCTGCTGATATGGCTGCTGGGTAATCATGATTGTTCCCCTTTCCGTGTCTCAGATTCTACACTTTGATTTTCTCCATTGCTCTTCTTTGTCTGTCTCTTCTCATTAAAATCACCACAGTATGTCCCTTCAATGCTCTGCAATCTCATAGGAATCTGTTGTTTGTCAGTATATTCTATGATTTCCTTGCGTCAGGAAAGTTCTCATGTTAAGATGTAGTGATAAATGTGTGGATTATATTTCTTTGATCTGTTTTTTATTTGCTTTTCACTTGTGACGTTTTTCAGGTTCACAAACGCTTTAGCGGGACTAAACGTAAACGATATGATCCAGCGGACCGGTGGCAGGCTTGAATCTCTTCACTCAGAAGGAGTTCATGTGCGAAGAGTGTTCCCTTCTTATCTCTCTTAAAATATTGAAGATTATTCATTCTACTACCACCAGTATGCTTCCTTTTTTATTGGCTGAAGAAAAAATCCACCAACTAATATGAAAATTTTGTTCTGCAGAGGCTTTCAGAGATGTGTTGTTTTGCCGTCACTCATCTGCTTATTCTCGGTAAGTCCATGATATCTCATGCCAACAAAGTTCAGGATGAAGACACTGAGGCGTTAAAAATCGAATGGCCTGAGGATCCTACTGAAAAAACTAAGCTGATTAGAGGCAAGGCAGAATCAATGGCTGGATATGTTGAAGCAGTTTCCAACAGTTTTATAACGGGTTGGTCACCACAATTACTCAACTTCGGCTTATAACTGCTCTATCTCATTTCTCATGATTTAATAGGTGGATAAGTATGTTTTATATATGGTTATATTTAGTAGATAAGTGTGATATACCAACATAGGCTTATCTACCAAATCCTACAATCCCGAGTTGCCAGAATCATCTTATTTAAGGGTAGTATCTCGTTTGTAATAGTAGAAGGTAGAAGAAATATTTCTTCTACTATGAAGGGAAATTCTTAGAAATTGCCAGAAAAACAATGGAGTTGAGAACAACTAGATGGTAATGGGTCCTCCACGTAAATGCTGGCTTGATCCCATTTCAATACCTTGGCAAAGCTCACCTTAGCTACTTAAATTTCACTCTAGTTTGGGACTTTCTCTTGCCTCGGTTTGTACTGGGATTAAAGCAGAAGAAGGTTTGCTTGTGAAACTCGAATACCCTTTTCCACTTTGCAGGTATAGCAGATGTATCTGAAACATATGCAGCTGCGATCAAAGGAGCTGCTGCTGATGATTCCAAAGATGATCTTCTGAATACATCAACCATGGAGGAAAAGGCAAGCACTTTCAACGGTAGTCTTCGCTCTGACCAAACCACAGCTATCACTAAGATCCAGGAAGGACTTCAGCACCTATCCTATGTCGTGATATCTACCTCAATGCCCTCTGCCTGAATCCTGATATAATAAGAGTCAGATTGGTCTTATTCGTAGTTTTCCTTTTTTTTAGACATGACTCGGATTCGATTTAGTTTTCTTTTTGTAGATATATCTGTTTCGCTAGCTGCATCATATGGTAAGTCTCTCCCACTTTAGCTCTGCTTCTCTGTTGTCTGGATCTTGAAAGTTTGATTATATCTGGAAACCAGTGTTTTTAAAACCGGACCGGACCGGTGGTTCGACCGGGTTGAACCACAAACCGGAAGCATGAACGGATTGGGTTGATTGTAAAACCTAAAAGTAGTTGGACCGGTTAAAAAACCGAATTAGACCGCCAAAAAACCGGAAACCGGTGATCCATCGAATCGTATCAAACCGGCTTCAATTATAAAAAAACTTAAAACATGTTTTTTGGTATTTAGTTCTTACGTTTTAAGCCAATATTTAATATTTTTAATTATTTTATCTTTTTAAAACAGAGTTTATATTAGATTATAACTTTTAATCTTTTATGATTATATTTTTTTTTTTTCTTTTCCGAGTCTCTCTGCAAATCATTGTCACACAAAATTATTGTCACACAAGGTATTGCATATTATGTTTTTTTTTTAATCATTGCTACTCTATTCTATTTCAGTTTTATTTAAGATTTAAATTATTAATTTTTTCTCAAATAATATAGTTATTGAAGTTTTTATTTAATATTTAATTATTTAAAAGTTAC
>PKMM01049127.1:123086-139559 GCA_002933915.1 Eutrema heterophyllum | reverse complement strand
TATAAGGGATTTCATTTTGGGTCTTTTAAGTATATACAGTATATATGATAAGTTGACTACTTAATTGAATATATGTGAATGGATAATTTGAAATTAGATAGAAAGAAATAGAAATAAATTTATCCCAAAAATATCATTCTCTTTTCTCTTTATTACACTTTATGCTATTGATATGAAACATGAGTCTGCCAGTGGTACTGTTCATTAATTGCCACCGACATTGTTTATCCCAAAATCAACGACACTATTTATCACAAGAGACAGTAATATCTGATACTTGTTAACGTATTAAAATAAATATCTGATACTTGTTAACGTGTTAACAATAATATCTGCAAAATATAGTTTGAGAGATTCTCACAATAGTTAGCAGTGACCCAAAACCCCAGACTTTGCGGATTCTTATTGTTCCAACTCTCTATTGTTTGTGAACGATTAGTTATTAGTAAATATTTTTGATACTCTGCATTTTTTTTGTAGGTTTGTCGAATGAATCTCTTATTTTTCCCTAAACAACTGATAACTAAAAGTAACATAACCCTCGATAAATTTCCATTGCTAATTTTAGTATTATATTTCGATATTGTATAAGCTTGTATTTATTAAAATAATTTAAGTGTTCATTTTAGTAATTATGAATTCATAAAAATAAAACCAAAAATCATATTTATGAATCAAGGAAATTAAAAACTATAGTTACAAAATATATTATTCAGGTTTAAAAACCCTAAATCTACAAAAAAAAAAAAAAATCAAAAACCCAAAAACCTGAAACTAAAAACAAAAACTGAAAAGCTAAAACTCATTAAAAAAAAACTAGCGTCGTTCGAAATCGAAAGGCTTGACTGGTATATAGCTGAATAGTGGTATAGCGAAATAATTAAATGACTGAATAGTTGAAAGAATTGAACTGAGTAAATTGTATGCAGAATAATTATAATACGCTGAAAAAGTAGTTTTAGTAGATTAATAACATTCAGTTTTTTCTTGATATATTTCCAACGCGTTCATACTATATAGCAAAATTTGTTTTCATATTTGATGAAATTATAAATAGTAAAAAATAACGAAATTACGTTTTTACGGAGGTTTCCCGTTTGCTGTCACATGTAGTGTTCATTATGTTGTCGAATGTTTTTTTCTCAATGTGCATAACATATAAATTATGCCTCAACAAATGGTCTTTCTAATAAGACAAATCCCAGAAAATACTCCTCTTGTACCAATTATGTTGGTTGCAACAACCGTCAATAGGATGATGCCCGTTACCACCACAATCAACGGTCCTCTCTGCACCAAAATCTCTGAACTGAGTCATCATATAATGTCCATCTAACTCAGGAGGTGGATCATCAAATACTCGATGGTTCTTCCTAAACAACGTGGTGCTCCGACGATAAGGATGATTGTTGGAGGTGAGTTTAGCACTCCCCGGTTTAGCCCAGTTTGAACCGAGACCGGCCCAATTGACCCCGGTTTACGACGGTTCGAATTAGGAGAAGGAGGCTCATGATCACACTCAATGGGCCGAGTACGGTCTAAGCCCAACTCGCTACGAAACGCGTCGACCTCTGAGATTTGCGAAATCTTTCCTGATTTCGGAGGGAGAAAAGGAAGATTTCCTTCTCCTGATAGAACTATGAAAAGGAAATCGGAAGGAAATCGTCTCGTTTTAGACCGACTCGAAACCTTATAAATAAGGAGGTCATCGCCTCATTCAACATTCATTCACAATCATAAGCGAGACAGAAAGGAGATCGAGAGTTCATACTAACTAGTTCTTATCTCCTTTGTTTCCAAGTTACTTTTTCCGACTTACGACTTTGTACTTTGCCGAGCTCAAATCAATAAAACGACATTCCGATCATAAGTTTACTGTTTTACCCCTTGTGTGATTTTCATAATCAACAATTGGCGCCGTCTGTGGGGAAGGGTTTTTAAAAAACAATAAACTCTTGGATCTCGGTGATTAGCTCGGCAATGACAGAACTACCAGATGACCAAGCAATTAACCGCAACCTCGAACAGAACAATGATGTCGACAATCGTGACCCGATCAACGGACACGACAATATACCACCACCTGCCTCGATAAATACCGTGACAGCCGCAACAGTTCAAATGAATCAGTCTGCCCTTCTACAGGCCATGGCCGCACAACTAACAACACAACTGGCCGAGATGAACAAGAAAAATAATGAGCTACTTGAAGAGATGAACAAAAAGAATAACGAACGACTCGATACATTGATAGCAGCTCAGATGGAATTCAAGGATCAGATCGGCGACTCCAACAGAATCAAACAGCTCAGCCTGACGATGAAACACCCGATCCTTTACGCCAAAATCTGTTCCCCGACCTGCCTCCAAGACAAAGCACTGTACTCCGATCTCCTCATCAGAACTCTATCGGGCATGGAAAAATTAGATCGGTCACCGAACATGCTTCTTTAGACCAACAGATCGATGGCGTAAAAGCACAGATTTGAGACATGAACTCTAAAATCCACCAAGTAACTAGCTCGGCACCCGAGATCGATTCTGTGATTCAAGAGACCCATAAGACCCCGTTCACACCACGTATTATCAATACTCCGGTTCGGCGTCTAGAAAAGATAAAAATCACATCGTACGATGGCCATACCGACCCTCGCCATTTCATGACCTTGTTCAAAATCATGATGNTTCCTAAACAACGTGGTGCTCCGACGATAAGGATGATTGTTGGAGGTGAGTTTAGCAATCCCCGGTTTAGCCCGGTTTGAACCGAGACCGGCCCAATTGACCCCGGTTTACGACGGTTCGAATTAGGAGAAGGAGGCTCATGATCACACTCAATGGGCCGAGTACAGTCTAAGCCCAACTCGCTACGAAACGCGCCGACCTCTGAGATTTGCGAAATCTTTCCTGATTTCGGAGGGAGAAAAGGAAGATTTCCTTCTCCTGATAGAACTAAGAAAAGGAAATCAGAAGGAAATCGTCTCGTTTTAGACCGACTCGAAACCTTATAAATAAGGAGGTCATCGCCTCATTCAACATTCATTCACAATCATAAGCGAGACAGAAGGAGATCGAGAGCTCATACTAACTAGTTCTTATCTCCTTTGTTTCCAAGTTACTTTTTCCGACTTACGACTTTGTACTTTGCCGAGCTCAAATCAATAAAACGACATTCCGATCATAAGTTTACTGTTTTACCCCTTGTGTGATTTTCATAATCAACAATTGTCGCCGTCTGTGGGGAAGGGTTTTTAAAAAACAATAAACTCTTGGATCTCGGTGATTAGCTCGGCAATGACAGGACTACCAGATGACCAAGCAATTAACCGCAACCTCGAACAGAACAATGATGTCGATAATCGTGACCCGATCAACGGACACGACAATATACCACCACCTGCCTTGATAAATACCGTGACAGCCGCAACAGTTCAAATGGATCAGTCTGCCCTTCTACAGGCCATGGCCGCACAACTAACAACACAACTGGCCGAGATGAACAAGAAAAATAACGAGCTACTTGAAGAGATGAACAAAAAGAATAACGAACGACTCGATACATTGATAGCAGCTCAGATGGAATTCAAGGATCAGATCGGCGACTCCAACAGAATCAAACAGCTCAGCCTGACGATGAAACACCCGATCCTTTACGCCAAAATCTGTTCCCCGACCTGCCTCCAAGACAAAGCACTGTACTCCGATCTCCTCATCAGAACTCTATCGGGCATGGAACAACTAGATCGGTCACCGAATATGCTTCTTTAGACCAACAGACCGATGGCGTAAAAGCACAGATTTGAGACATGAACTCTAAAATCCACCAAGTAACTAGCTCGGCACCCGAGATCGATCCTGTGATTCAAGAGACCCAGAAGACCCCGTTCACACCACGGATTATCAATACTCCGGTTCGGCGTCTAGAAAAGATAAAAATCACATCGTACGATGGCCATACCGACCCTCGCCATTTCATGACCTTGTTCAAAATCATGATGAACCGTTTCCGTTTCGACACCAAGGAAGAGATGAACGCTACCAAATGCCAATTCTTCGTAGAGAACCTCTACGGAACCGCGCTCGACTGGTTCTCACAGCTAGATGCACATTCAGTCGACAGCTACACCAAACTCTCAACCAAATTCCTCAAGCGCTTCACAATGTTCATCAAACAGAAAACTCGGAACGCCGACCTGTGGGCCCTCGAACAAAAAAGCGACGAACCATTACGCGATTTCATGAGCCGATTCAAAGCAATAGTATCTCACTGCACCATTGATGACGAAGCCGCGATCGAAGCCCTCTACAAGGCAACCTGGTACAAGTCAAATTTTCACAAAGAGATCAAACGCAACTGGCCTAATACCCTGGAAGACATGTTACACAAATCGCACATCTACATCCTCGAGGAAGAAGAGGAAGCCACAAAGGATAAGCAATATGCCCTTTCAAAGCAGGTCGCTCCCAAAGACAAGCCAAAAGCGGAATATCGCGAGATCCGCAATCACTACGAGAGACGACCTGCGAATCAACAAGTAAGCACCATCCAACCACAGCAATCATGGAATACATGGGTCCGATCCGAGGATCCAAAAGAACCAACAAGTGACCATGAACCGTTCTGCCAGTTTCACAACAGAGATGGTCATAACACTGAGAAATGCCAACAACTTAAAGATTTATTGTAATTGAAGTACAGAAAGGGCGAGGTCCCGATCGAAGGCGCATTCCGACCTAGTAACAGATTCCGCCGTAACGATAACAATGGAAGTCGTCGTCGCGATAATAACGAAAGACCGAACACAACCAGGAATCCCGTACAAGCAAACACCAATACTAATGCGGAACAACCGAAACGAGATCGGGAAGATCAACCCGAAAATCAGAACATCCCGAAGGTTCAATAGAGGGTCAACATGATCATGGGAGCACTCGAGTCCTGCAACCATTCAGTTCGAGCAATCAAAGAGTATAATAGAGAAGCGATCGCGGCAAAATGGGAAAACCGAGCTACTACAGGCAGGATACAGATAACCTTTTCTGAAGCCGATACATAAGGGCTCCATATGCCGCAAAACAATCCTTTAGTTGTCGACCTACTCATCGAAGATGTTGCTGTCGGGAGGATACTGGTTGATAGTGACAGCTCGGTAAACGTGATATTTAGAGAAACACTAAGGAACATGGATTTCCCGGATTCCCAAATCAAACAGAACATTGAGCCACTCACCGGGTTCACGGGAGAACAAACCTTGACTGCGGAACAGTTAAGATACTTATCTACGTCGGCAGAATCGTAAAAATGGTTAAATTTTTGGTCTTAGAAAGGCCGGCGATTTATAATGTCATACTCGGGACACCGTGGATATACGCAATGAAGGCCGTCGTCTCGACTTACCATCAATATCTGAAATTTCCAACACCATCCGGAATCTTTACCCTTAAAGGCGATCATGAAATGTCTCGAACATACTACATCAACGAGTGCAAGTTAAGAACGGCATCCCGAACATGCGTCATCAGCACAAGTAAAACTTCGACTAATCCATTAAGTCAGAGTAATAATCCCGACCTACCAAGACGAAAAACAATCATTCAAGTCAACATTGACGAACTCAATCCTAAAAGATGCGTTGGGATAGGAGCCGAGCTAGACGAAGAAATCAAGAGCGATCTAATCCGCTTCCTCAAGAGGAACGTCTCGACTTTCGCCTGGTCTATCAAAGACATGCCCGAAATCAACCCGAAAATCGCGTGCCACAAGCTCAGCATTGACCCGACCTTCAAACCAATTAAGCAGAAAAGACGTAAGCTCGGCCCAGAAAAGGCTCAGGCCGTCAACGACGAAGACGAACATTTGCTCGAAGCAGGTCAATCACCGCAGTTAGATATCCAGACTGGTTAGCCAATCCGGTCGTTGTGAAAAAGAAGAACGGAAAATGGAGAATCTGTGTTGACTTCACTGACCTTAACAAAGCATGCCCGAAAGATAGCTTCCCGCTTCAGCATATTGATAGACTGGTCGAAGCTACTGCCGGAAACGAACTCCTATCCTTCATGGACGACTTTTCGGGGGTATAATCAGATACTCATGCACCCTGATGACCGGGAGAAGACATCATTCATCACATATCAGCACATCTATTACTACAAAGTCATGCCGTTCGGTCTAAAAAATGTCGGAGCCACTTACCAACGACTCGTGAATCGCATGTTCGCCAGTCAGCTCGGCAAAACTATGTAAGTATACATCGACGACATGCTCGTTAAATTTCTTATCGCCAAAGACCACATCGGCTATCTCAACACGTGTTTCGACATACTCAACGAGTACATCATGAAACTTAACCCCACCAAGTGCACATTCGGAGTAACATCCGGATAGTTCCTCGGCTATATCGTGACTCAAAGGGGAGTCGAGGCCAACCCCAAGCTGATCTTGGCAATCCTCGACCTTTCGTCCCCAACAACGAAACGAGAAGTCCAGCAACTAATGGCTGTATCGCCGCACTTAACATATTCATCTCTCGCTTGACCGACAAGTGCCTACCTTTCTACCAGTTGCTCCGAGGAAAGAAACACCTCGAATGGGACGATAAATGCGAAGAAGCATTCAAACAGCTCAAGGAATACCTGTCTACTCCCCCGATCTTGGCCAAACCTGAAGATGGTGAAACTCTTTACCTCTACATCGCGGTTTCCACCTNCCACAAGCTCAGCATTGACCCGACCTTCAAACCAATTAAGCAAAAAAGACGTAAGCTCGGCCCAGAAAAGGCTCAGGCCGTCAACGACGGAGACGAACATTTGCTCGAAGCAGGTCAATCACCGCAGTTAGATATCCAGACTGGTTAGCCAATCCGGTCGTTGTGAAAAAGAAGAACGGAAAATGGAGAATCTATGTTGACTTCACTGACCTTAACAAAGCATGCCCGAAAGATAGCTTCCCGCTTCAGCATATTGATAGATTAGTCGAAGCCACTGCCGGAAACGAACTCCTATCCTTCATGGACGACTTTTTGGGGGAATAATCAGATACTCATGCACCCTGATGACCGGAAGAAGACATCATTCATCACAGATCAGCACATCTATTACTACAAAGTCATGCCGTTCGGTCTAAAAAATGTCGGAGCCACTTACCAACGACTCGTGAATCGCATGTTCGCCAGTCAGCTCGGCAAAACTATGTAAGTATACATCGATGACATGCTCGTTAAATTTCTTATCGCCAAAGACCACATCGGCCATCTCAACACGTGTTTCGACATACTCAACGAGTACAGCATGAAACTTAACCCCACCAAGTGCACATTCGGAGTAACATCCGGATAGTTCCTCGGCTATATCGTGACTCAAAGGGGAGTCGAGGCCAACCCCAAGTTGATCTTGGCAATCCTCGACCTTTCGTCCCCAACAACAAAACGAGAAGTCCAGCGACTAATGGCTGTATCGCCGCACTTAACATATTCATCTCTCGCTTGACCGACAAGTGCCTACCTTTCTACCAGCTGCTTCGAGGAAACAAACACCTCGAATGGGACGATAAATGCGAAGAAGCATTCAAACAGCTCAAGGAATACCTGTCTACTCCCCCGATCTTGGCCAAACCTGAAGATGGTGAAACTCTTTACCTCTACATCACGGTTTCCACCTCGGCAGTCAGCGGGGTCCTAGTTCGGGAAGAGCGAGGTGAGTAGAAACCCATCTTCTACATCAGCAAATCGTTGGACGGGGCCGAAACTAGATATCCCACGCTCTAAAAACTCGCCCTCGTCGTTGTTACCGCAGCTCGGAAACTTCATCCATACTTCCAATCACACTCCATCACCGTCCTAACCGATCAACCTCTGCGTACTATTCTACACAGTCCAAGTCAGTCCGGAAGACTCGCCAAGCGAGCAATTGAGTTAAGTGAATACGATATCGATTACAAAAATCGGACAAGCATCAAATCTCAAGTACTGGCCAACTTCCTCATCGAGCTACCGCAAGAATTCATTAATAACAACATCCGGGCTACCGAACAGTGGGTCCTCCATGTAGACGGCTCGTCATCCCATCGCGGGTCGGGAGTAAGCATCCGCCTTCAATCACCAACCGGAGAGATCTTGGAACAATCATTCTGACTGGAGTTCAACTTATCAAATAATGAAGACGAATACAAAGCATAACTCGCCGGACTATGCTTGGCCAAAGCCATTGGAGCAACTCGTATACACGCATACAGCGATTCCCAACTTGTCGCAAGCCAGTACCGTGGAGAGTACGACGCTTAGAATGAACGAATGGATGCATACCTCAAACTCGTAAAGGAGCTCGCCACCGAATTCAAATATTTCGATATTACCAAAATTCCACGAGGAGAAAACGCACCGGCCGACGCACTCGCCGCCCTAGCATCTAGCTCGGACCCTCACCTTAAGCGAACAATCCCGGTTGAAAGCATTCCAAAACCAAGTATCGAGAAACCAGAGGAATGTCACGTAACGACGCGCATGCGTAATTACAAAGAGCAACCAGTTGCCAACCCCGAACTGAGAGTGGCAAGAAAAACTTCAGCCCGATAGACCGATCTGAACGTTGATATCAAACTAAATATAGCACAAAACTCCAATCTACGGGATCAATCCGACGATGAAAATGAAGGAGAATCTGAAGGACTTCATGTTCCGATGGACATTATGGCCAAAGAAGAAGAGAAGCCCAAAGATTGGACTATCGAAATCAAGATGTACATATACGAAGGACGAATCCCAATGGACTGGTAGGCAGGCCGGCGACTTAAAATGAGAGCTACCTCATACATCGCTCTCGACGGGGAGTTGTACTGATGGAGTGCCTCGCGAATCCTGTTGATATGCGTATCGGGCAAAGACATTCACGAAGTTATGAAGAATGTACCTGAAGGATCAGGGGGAAATCATTCCGGAGGACGTTCCCTAGCCTTGAAAATAAAGAAGATAAGTTACTATTGGCCGACCATGTTAGCAGACTGTGAGAAGTTCGTAACTAAATGAAAAAAATGCCAATGACACGGCCCGATGATCAATCTAACAATCGAACTATTAACGACGTCAATAGCACCTTACCCCTTTATGCGATGGGCAATGAACATCATCGGCCCACTACGGCGTTCCACCACACAAAAGCAGTTCATCCTCGTCATGACTGACTACTTCACCAAGTAGGTCGAGGCTGAATCTTACGCCGAGATACATGCTCTTGACGTCCAAAAATTCGTTTGGAAATACATCATATGCCGACATGGAGTACCATACGAGATCGTCACAGGCAATGGACCGCAATTCATTTCAACATTATTCAGCGATTTTTGTGCTAAGTGGAAAATTCGACTAAGTTTCTCCACACCGAGATACCCACAAGGCAACGGCCAAGCCGAGGCAACCAATAAAACCGTCATCGACGGACTCAGAAAAGATTAGATACAAAGAAATGATGGTGGGCCGATGAACTTGACGGATTCCTATGGTCCCACCGAACTACACCTCGGCGATCTATCGGGCAGTCGCCCTTTTTCTTAGCTTATGGAATGTAAACATTATGTCTCGCCGAGCTAAACATTCCAACCATACGCCGAACGATGCTAACACAAAATCCCAGTCTCAACGACGAGATGATGCTTAACAACCTTGACATACTCGAAGATCAACGCGGACATGCATTACTCCGAATCCAGAACTATCAACACTTAGCAGCACGCTATCACAACAAGAAAGTACGAGGTCGACATTTCGAGGACGGTGACCTTGTCTTACGAAAAGTTTTCCAAGGCACCGAAGAAAAGAATGCATGCAAGCTCGGCACTAATTGGGAAGGACCTTACCAGATAATGTGGGTCGTCAAACCCGGCGCCTACAAACTTATGAAGATGGATGGAACCTCGACTTGGAATTCGATGAATCTCAAGCGATACTACTATCAAGTCAGGCATCGAGCCGCGCTTAAAAAAAGAAGAAAAAAAATCATCGAGCTCTATGTTTACAAGCTCGCTTCCAACTCTGATGTAATATGAACTACGGATGGCATGATCCTTCTTTCGAGGGTACGTAGGCAGCCCACCTCAGGAAAATTTGAATTTTCCAAGTATTTTTCAAAACCGAACTTAAGTAGTTCGCCGAACTCGAACATTTCGTATTTTTCAATGTCGAACTCAAGTAGTTCGCCGAACTCAAGCAGTTCGCCGAACTTAAACATTTCGTATCCGCCAAAGCCAAACTCAAACAGTTCGCCGAACTCGAATAGTTCATATCTTCAAAAACCATAACTTGAGCAATTCTAGAAAAGCCGAACTCACATAAGTTCGCACTTAAAACCATCGCGGTTTCACACTTCGACGTCCTGGCCAGACGATCGATACAAATATGTAAGTCGAGCTTCGTCTCGCACGCATCCTCATGATGCTATGGATAACACACCTTCCATGTTAACCCATGATCAGTGCCGCACTATATTCGCTCTCAGATCATCCGAGCTAAATAAGCCGAGTCTGTCTCGCACATTCCGATTCAATCTGAGAAGTCCTGGAGTATCTTAAGACGAGCTACCAATGCAATTTTATGCAAAGCTCTAAGGTAAAGCTGAACGTTTCCTCTCGCAAAATTAAGCCGATTTCTCAATAATCGCAAAATTAATAAGCCGATTTCTCAACAATCGCCAATCAGTAAACCGATCCTCGGCGATCGCCGATCTAGAATCGATTGAAAACCGAGTTCATCTAACGAACCCCGGCTAAGACCGTATTATGTACGGCACCAATTTGGTACGTGGGGGACTCGAGAGGATCGTATATTTTACGACCTTACGAGGATTAACAAACAATCTTGTCCTAGACCGAACTCCTCAGTTCACGCCAAAGCCGGACTCTAAGTTCGTACAACAGTCGAATGACTAAGTAAAGTAAGATTCACCTACAGTCTAGATTGGCTAAGTAGTTAAAATCAAATCCGAATTTGAACACAGTCAAAGTTGACTAAATAAATTCATTAAAAGTACTCCGAGCTACAAAAGCCACCACGGGCAGTTCAGCAAAAGCCTTATCAGGCACCGACCTAAACAGAAAGAAAAAGGAATTTAAAGGAGAATTGCGCCTTCTGATTTCCTCGGATATTCCCGGGCCCATACTCGAGTCCATCGACCCCCACTCATTAACACCGGTTCACAGTATTACCGCGCCTCTTAATGTTGAGGCTTTGGTTCCTTCAGCACCGAGATGAGGACTCGGAGGAATGTCAGTATCCAAGATTGAAGACACCTTGAAGTCTCCATCTTCAAGCTCTTCGACGAACAAAGCATGCATCTTAGCCGTCATCTTTTTCTCCTCCGCCACATAACGGTCAAGCGTCTTCGGGGGAATGTAAGTCCCTCTTTCCACAAGCCGATTTAGGCACTTCAGGGTACCCGTGATCTGGCTGAAGATGAGTTGCCTTTTATTCGCCGCATCAAGCATGGTGATGTAATCCTTTATCTTCTCGAAGCGAGAGGTTAACTTGACTGCCATCTCCCTTCGGAGATCCCTCTCTTTTGTCACCCACAAGGATCGAGAAGCCTTCAGCCTTTTCTTATCGGACTTCAGCAAGACGTCGACCTTTCGTTTTTCAACGGTCATGTGGCTAAGCGCGTTATTGGCCTCGAGCACCTCGGCCTTCATCTTTTCATTTTTCAGCTCGGACGGTTTTGAGCTCCTGATCCTTCGCAACAGCTCCGTCTTCGAGCTGAGAAACTTTGGCATGTAACTCGGCTAGGTCCCCCTTTAGCCTCTTAGTTTCTTCGACATCCCGAGCCGCCGATCTTAACTTAAGGTCAAACAACCAGATGAGCTCGTTCGTCTGCGCTTTGACCTGGAAAAAGAAAGAGCAATAAGACAACATAAATTCAACCAAATAAAACTGAGTCTAAGAATAAATAGCTTACCCGAGCCTTGGAGCGAGCAAGCTCCATAAATTTCTCCACCTCCGGGAGCTCGTCCAATGGCGGGAGACCACGAACGCCAAATTTAAAATGGCGATAGAGTTCGGCGCACGCTGCCGGGTCATTGATCAAAGGAGTGTCCTTTTTGTAATTAAAGAACACCACATTAGCCTCCTCCGCGGTAAGAGATTTCTGTTTCCAACGCTTCCTCGAAGTCTCGACCGCGACAGTCGGATCGGCAGACTCATCCAGAGCCGTGTCGAGAGCATCAGTAACGAGAGCAACGTCATCCCTGCCCTGCATCCCGAGCTGGCGAGGTTTTTCTTTTGGACCAACCTGGCGAAGGTTTTCTTTTCCTTGATCGTCTCGATCGGTCGGCATCCTCACCGTCATTAGTAGCCTTTGCAACCTCCAAATTGGTGCTCACAAGCACCACATCAGTACGGGTGGCCAAACCAGACCCAGTAGTCCGATCAACCTTGGTATCGGCGATCTGAGAGTTTCGATCGGCTTTGTTATTTTTGGCAATCGCCGAATCACCCCATCGACTTGGATGACGTCGTTACGAACACCATCCTGGGGAGCTTCGTCATCCCTCCGAGCTGAAGGGAGTACATAGTCATCAAGGGTAGCATAGTAGTCTGGGACTTCAAGAAAGTTCCTCCGCGGTGCCATCCTTCTAGTCAAAGATCATGTGGCAGCTATACAAAAAAGACAAATCTAAGAGATAGAACAAACAACGCAGAAATTTGACTTAGGAAATTTTGAGCTAACCAGTGTTTGAACGCTGCGACTTGTTCTTCGCAGCAAGACGTGCTGGTGAATCTCCGGCCAGCGAGCTTGTCTCAATTCCCTAAACCGACTAACGATCGCCTTCCAATGGTCAGATAGACGGCGGTATATAGGATTCTGAACTACAAAAGAAATGAGCATGTCAAAAATAGCTAAAGCATAAGACCTCGGCATAAGCAAGATAAACAACTACCAATATTTGAGTTCCATGATCTCCTATAACTTATGTCTGGGTTAGACACAGAAGAAAGAGTGATTCGGACGAAAAAATACTTCGTCTCCCAAACATGAACCTTGCTCGGCTTCAGACCAGTAATTACGTCATAGCCCGGTTTCATATTTGCCGAAAAATACCAATGTTTAGCCTCTGCGATGTTAACAGAGGTTAACTCTTCAAACATCCAAGCCGTAATCGGAATACCAAGCTCGGCTCCCATAGAAAGGAGGCCCGTTATGTTAACCACGGTTGCCGGGTTATGCTGGCAAATCGCAGCTTTCCGCCTATTGCAGAAATCGACCAACATATCGGGCAGGGGAAAACTAAGCCTGCACACCCTGAACCAATTCTCGTAGACGCAGATGTATCCTTCCGGAGCATCCCACGGTCATTGGTTCCTTCCAGGCCTCATGACTTCTATGTCACCCGGGAATGAGAGGGTCTCAACCAGATTGCTGATTGAGTCCATTGAAGAACAAGTCGACCCAATGACTGAAGGCCGAACAATCAAGGGAGTCAGTGGGGCTCGGGTTTCCCCTTATATTTTGCCAGTTAGAGGATCGACCTCGGCATTGACGACTTCAACATTATCATCCGGCGCGTCGACATCCGCTCCCCGAGCACGTTTTCCTTCTTCTTGTAAGACCAGCTGAGTAGCAAATGCCTTGTCATGACGAATCTGCTCGGCAGCCTGCTCGTTTTCTTCAGCAATCAGTTTTCTCTCGAGCTCGGCAGCCAGCTCGGCATCAAATTGGATTTGAGCCTCAATTAGGGAGGACAAGCTCGAGCTCGGGGGTTGCTTGTACCAACTTCATCATTACCGACCTGCCTGATCGGAATATGATTCTCCTTACCAAAAATCCGAGACTCGTCAGCCTCGGCCAAAACATTGTTGACTTCTGCATTCCGACCAATAGGCACAGATCCACTAATATTGGCCGCCGGAGCTCGGGTCGCATGCTGGGTATTAGCTAGAACTCTCGTAATATTGGCCATCTTTGTTTGATTGCTTTGTAGAAATCGCCTATCACAATCAAACCAAGACGTTTTTTCGTTCGTGCTTCAATTAGAACGCATCTGTGTTATCTTGACAGTACGAGCATGATAACCTTCCATGTGTTGTCCATCCGGATAGCATATCATATGCTGGAAAAACGCTTAATGGTGTTATGAACTCCCTAGAATTGACACTCTAAGAACTGGGCAGTAACGGGATAAGCCTTGCAAGCACAAGTGCTTCAAGGGATGTGGGTCGATTCGTCACACAAAGGAGGCGGAAGATCCTTTGATTCACCGTTCGTTCTGCTTTGGATATGACGCACCAAAGAAGAAACGAAATACTTGTTGGATATTACGCACTAACAAGTTAAAGGAGAAGAGAATCGCTCTCTAAACCAAAGAAGAAGAAACTGAAGTTTTTGATAAAAAAAATGGAAGATGTGTTTGTCGACAAAGGAGGCTAGGGTTTTAAAAAGAAAAAAACAATGACAAAAGAAAAATACAACTTAAACTTGCTGGGCCTTGCTTCAATTTCATGTGGGCTTTCTAATTAAGCTAAGATCCACTTCATTCCTCTTGCAAACAGGCCTGGTCAAAATTCTTCATGGGCCATGACTTATCTCTTCATTTTGGACTTGAAATACACTTTTGCTTCACTTGTAAGGCTGGGTCGAAATTGATAATGAAAAAAGAAGTGGGCTAAGACAAATTCTCTCTTTCTGGCTGATAACACCATATTTTACTTGTTTTAAGGCTTTGTTTTCATATGTTTTAATCTCATTTTGTATAGTTTTTGAGATGTTTTCATGTATTTAAGGTCCAATTGAGTCTCATTGCATTTTAGATGTCCTAGGTTGTCTTTGCACTCTTTTTGGCTTGTTTAAGCCATTTTCAGGTGTTCTTGGAGTTAGAGGAGTGTGGGTAACCATCATGGAAGGTCAACGGGGCAAGAAAGAAGAGGAAAAGATGACAGAGTCCATGAGAAGCAATTTTATCGGCCAACTGGCCGATAAAAGGGACCGATAAAATGCCCGTCTCGTGCCAAGAAGAATTGCATCTCCTGTGAAGGTTTTATCGGCCACTTGGCCGATAAAGGCAACCGATAAAATGAAGGTTTAAATTTCAGAATCAAAAACACATGACCCAGCCTCCAAAAACAGTTCCTTAAACGTGTTTTTCACTATTTGGCCTACTATCTCTTCTTCTTTGTCGGCCAGACCTGTATAATAACTGGTTTTAAGACCAGAAAGACCAACTTTTTATCACTTTTTAACAAAAACTCTAGAGAGAAAACCTTGTTCTTCTCTTGAAGATTTGCAATCCTTTGAAGATCTAGAGAAGTTTTCTTGAATTTTCTTTCACTTTTCTTATTATTTTGTTAATGGCTTTCATTTGTATGGTTTACTTTTGCGATTTAGTCATGTATGAGTAGTTCTATTAGGATTCTTGGGTAAGGTAGATTAGGGTGATTTTAGGTTTGTTCTTGATGTTTAAGAGCTAGATTACTTGAAATCCTTTCTCATTAAGTGTTCTTAATGCTAGATTAGCCTTGACAAAGTTGATCTAGAACCTAGGGAATCCCGTCACCCGAAAGGTGTTCTTAGGAGATTCTTGAACGAACTTATTGAGTGCTTTTCATATCTTAGCCAACGGAAAATTGATGTCTAGGGTAAATTGTGGTTACTTAGCAATAGCCATTAGGATTTGAATGCTATTTGAGACTAAGTTCTTGACTTTTACTAACTTTTTATTTTCTTCCTTTTTGTTTCTTAAAGTTGATGGCCATGGATTACAATGATTGGCCACAAGAAGAGGATGCCACATTTGATGATAGCATTGAAGATAAGCCATATGTGGAGCCACCATTTGATGAAAGTGTACTCACATCAGAGCAAAAAGTAAAGTTGGATGAGCTTTGCAAAGAAAACCCGATATTGACAAGGAGTGATCTCGCGATTATGATCCGTTTGAACCTCATGTCATGTCGGGCAGCAGTTGAGGGAAGGGAGCTCACATTTATTGAGATAAGGGTAGCTCATGCACTCGAAGAGGTAATTTATTGGGTTCCACCATGCCAGCTAGAAGGTATTTTTGACTCAACCTTTGAAATCTATGATTATGAGGATAGTCACTTGCCTTGCATTGAATATGTAGCTTCTAGTTCGCACACTCTCATGCTCATTAATGAATGCTATGATTTAATATGTGAGTCTCAAAGACTAGAAACCTTAAGAGTAGAAAAGCTTGCTAGTGATTATCATGAAGTATGTTTTGATATTAATTATCTATGTGCTTTGAATGTTCATGATATCGAGTTTAAGCTTTCAATGCCCGAGGAATCTAGTTCTCTTATTGAAAAATCTTACCTAGGGGATGTGCTTGATGTAGATAAGATCTTGAATGAGATAGATGACCCTAAGGTTGAGATAGAATCTAGGAAGGAGGATGTGTTTTACATGATTGATGGAGATGAAGTTGACTATTTTGTGATTAACTCGTTTAAACATGAAGTCGACTTTATTTTTCCATCAAAT
>PKMM01049127.1:73530-112284 GCA_002933915.1 Eutrema heterophyllum | reverse complement strand
TTTAAAAAAAAAAATACTTACCAAAAAAATTTATAGATATCTCACTCCGTCCAGGTCGCGGGTGACTACCTAGTAATGAAGAACAAGGTAAATATGATATCTCTGTTACCGTCCCTAACTTTGTGGTGGCCTAAAGCTTTAAAAAATATTGTGACCCTAATTGTTGTTTGAATTTATTCGCTCCTCTTCTATAATTAATATATTATAATAATAATTTCAATTACTTCTTCCTTTTTCTTTCTATAATTCCTCCATCTATAAAGTTTTGTATGTTTTTAAATTGTTGATGACATAGTTATCTATATATGGTGACAATCAAATTCGAAAATGCCAATAAAACCTTTCTTTTTCTAACAATGCACCAAAAATTTTATTAAAGATTGGACAAGAAAAAAACGATATTTGCAAAATAAAAACGTTAATATGAATAAAGTTGTAGAAAAAAGTATCGTTTCTATTATAATAATGATATGAGAGCTGAAAAAAACTAAAGTTGGGTGAAAATCGAACATGTATTATCAACCGTAAGAATAAAGACATTGAACCATTAGAAGAAACTAATTTCCAACTTGTGGTCTCTAAATTTGAGTTATATAATGTGGCCTAAATCACATGTTTCACATGCTTTATAGATGAGACGAGCCTGTAATTATATCTCCGAAAAACATAATCACAACATATTCTCTCTACATACATATAGGTATTATTCTCTTTTTCAACATTATTAAAAAGTGGATGTGTAAACTAAAGACAGCCGTAATTATATACCCATGAAGCCAAGTGTGTTCATGTTGAATCAGACTAACACGTAATTAAATAAAAAGAAGAAGAGAAATACTGAAAAAAGAAGAAGAGAAAAAACGTGAGAGAAACGGAGAAGAAAGAGATGAAACGCCCAAAAAAAATATTTTCTTAAGTTTTTCAGTTTTGGTAATTAACCTAGATCCTAGATTTTCTCAGAATTTCTAAACTATTTAGGCATAAGACATATTCTACCGTCGTACAACAAAGAAAGAATTGTGGAATTTATTTTCTACAGAATGTAGAATATGGAGAAAGATGTAGAATATCTATTCAAAACTTAACAGAATATAAACAAATTTAAGAAAACGTATTCTAACACTTAGTAGATCAACATAGAGCAAATGTTAGAAATCGACCAAAATCAAATAGCATAATACATAATCTACCAAAATCGTAGAACTAGAATACTGGATTCCGTAGAACAAAGAATGAAATATTTTTTCAATCTTGATTTTTCAGAAAACGATTTTTCAATAGATATTTCTTTCCTTTTTGTATTTTTTGAACAATTTAAGATTTTTTTAAAAGTATATATTTTGAATTTATTACATTTAATTAAGGGTAGTTAGTCATAAGTCAAGAAAATATTATTGGGACAATATGTGAGTAATTTTGTCTATTTTTTCCAATTTTCCAAAAAAAACAAAAAAAATCAAGGTTGTGTAATTTTTTAGTGTCTACTTCTACCGATATCTGCACAACCTACACATTCAAATTTAGATCATACGTTGGATGCTAGTCTTAACGACTCTAGAATCTCTCACGGTCCATCTCTTCAGCTAGGTTTAGGTTTCTTGTGTGGGAAGACATCCCTTTGGACAATAGGGTTTCTTCTATTTTTTGTATATAAAATGTAAATATCATTGATTAGCTTGGAGCCCAAAGCCTAGGTACCCTTCTCACCTCAGATTCTCCTTCAAAAGCGTGTTGTCTATAATCGGATGTACTTGTGATCTTAATTGTAATCATAGATTATTGTTTTCTGTTTATAATCAGATGTACTTGTGATTTCTATTGATCACATAACAAGAATTGTCTCCATTCAATTTTAACACATTCAGATCACCGAGAAACAAATTAAAAAAGTGGCGCTCATGGGATCACACAACCGCTCGATGTGTCCAGGAAAATGGATCGAGACCACTTGTCAAGAGACAAGCTTGCCCAGGACCCTTTGCCAGAAGGAGTATGGACCGGGATGTGACCACTTGGTAGACTTGGTTAAACAAGCCTTATTGTCCCAAGCCACCATGTCCTATGTGATGTTACTATTAGCATAATCAACAGCTGCATGTATATATACTTATGATTAAGGTAGTAATTAGCCGATGTGGGATAAATTAAAGATTAGCCCACCATCTAAAGTTAAGTAAACGCATGCCCAATTGAGGTGCACTGTGCACATCATCTTCTCCCAAATACTCCAATTTTTGTTTTTGGAACTTAAAATACTCTAATTTTTAAGTAAACTCATGCCCAACTCACGTGCACATCATCATCTTCTCCCAAATACTCTAATTGCAAACCCTAATTTCAACTTCCTCCTTTCCGTTTATCACCAAACTATGCGACTACGAAGACCACATCAATTACGGTTTTTTAAGAGAAGAATAGGAAAAACGAAACACTTGATAATGTGAGGGAAACGGAAGAATAATGGAGAGGAGACAGTAACTTTTAAAACAAAAAGACTCCTGGCATTATAATATATTTTTTCCAAAATCACCCCTTTTGTTTTCCTATTTCGTTGATTTACCAATTCGTCTTGTAATTTTGTAAAATAGCCTATTAGCCTATTTACATTAGCAGGTAGCCTATTTGCATTAGCAGTAGCGACTCATAGATTTATTTTTATTTTAGTCAATTCGTAAGACAGCCAATATATAAATGATGTAGAGGAGAGACATAAACATTATCTTATACAATGTTTTTAATTTTAAGTAAATGAAAAAAAAGAAAAAAAAAGATATAATCTTGTCCTCAAAACGGAAAAAAAAAAATACAGAGCTCAGTTACAGGGCTGTATCACATCTGAGAAATCAGAGGAGTGCGAAGGACCCAACCATCGCTAAAGCCTAAATCCTCATAGCTCGTTGCACCAGCCGGGAATTGAACCCGGTTCTGTACCGTGGCAAGATACTATTCTACCACTAGACCATTGGTGCCATTTGTTAAAACATTTCCCCTTTTATTTATATATATATACTGATTAAGGGGACAATTTGGGCTCAGCCCATTGATATGGACTTGATTAATACATTTGTTTTGATTCGAAAAGAAACCCTAATTTCCATTAATAATAGTATCGTCGAAGGATCTTTTACGATTGATTTGAACAGACGACAATGTCTGAAACTCGTTCTGATTGGTCCAAGCTTTGTCCCGATCGAAGGCTTAATCTCTAAAGATTTTCATCGAGCAAGAACCGTTTGTTCAAACTGGTATTCCGTTTCTACAACCTGTGTGCGACCTGTGTATCCATGGCGAATGACGAGCATTCTACTTTGTTGTTCGATCCCGGAGAAGACAATATTCACGACATCGGACATCCCAAACTCGAATTATTTAAGCGAGAGAACAAGGGATTATGTTGTAGCTCGGAGTTGCAAATAAGGCCACTTGTTCTCGTACAAGAAAGGAGACGATTCCTGGTGGAGTCATCAAGGTATAGATTGTGCATGCATGTCGTATAAAGATGAGAAGCTTTACGTGTATACAGTTGATAGCTGCATCAAGATTCTTGATTTATCGGGAGATTCACCTAAAGAAGTCATCCAAGGAAACCCATATCGTAACCATCCGTTTCACATTGATTCGCTTCCTATGAGAGTAGTGATTATGAGCTCGGGAGAGGTTTTGATCGTTGTGGGCTTGGAAGGGTTAAACGATTACATAGTCGATAGGATGTGGAAGCGTTCCTTTTACATCTATTAGATGAATTTAGAAAGTGGTAATTGGGAGAGAGTAGTTTCTCTTGGAGGTGAGATGTTGATATTTGGTCATGGGTTGGTCACAAAATAAAAGCATCGATCAAAGATATTAATGGTTAGAGAATCAAGAGTATTCGATATGTTTCGGTCATGATGATCTTTTCCCAGGTAGTGGTCGTTTTATCGACAACCGAATAACTAATTGCGGTGTGTTTGATCTTGCGACAAGTACACTCACATTAGATGTTCCGTTATCGAATATATAGTTTCTGGTTTGTTCCAGGATATGCTTAAGTCTTTGATCACGAGATACTGGTTTCTCTCTACGTTTAGTCTAAAGATTCAGCAGCCGAATCAGAGTCAAGTTGTTTTGCTGCTTTGACTTTTGGATCTACTAACTAATGTGATTGTTGTATGATTTGTATTGTTTATCATATTGTTTTTTTTTCAAGGAAATTTGTTGTTTACTCTTTGGTTGATCAAAGCTGATCCTCTAAAACTCATTTTTTGAACACTAAGTTCACATATATCAAGATCATTCCTAAACCATCGTAAATTCAAAATTGCGTTTTCATCTTAACCATCTTAAACAACAAAAGCGAATTGCTTACCGAATTTGTCTATTTTTCTTCCAAGATCATATGCGAATTTGGTTATAGCATTAAGCCTTTCATACAAAGTTCAAATACACTGAGTATACAAAACAAAAGACAAAGTGTTTTATTCTACATGCTCTTTAATTATTTTTTAGATCTTTCTCATACTTCTGCGTCTGTAACAAGTGAATGAAACAACATCTCAAAGCCAAGGCGAAAACAACCGTCTCTGAGATCTGTCATGAGGGCATATCACATTCAAGAAATCAGAGGATTGTGATGGTGATGCAGCCGGAAATCGATCGTACCCGGATCTATTCTGTGGGTGAGTACTATTAATTCTACCACTATGTTGTTGGAATACATGAAAAGAAAAAACACACACACAAACATAGACTCATGAAACATGATAATTCTGTAGATTGTTAAAGAGGAATTCACGAAATAGAAACAAGAATCTAAAATATTTGTTATATTTTCATCGAATCCTCAATCTCCAGAGTAAAGTCCCTAGTTAATTACCTTCGAACCAAGTGGCTTAGATAGATTAGGAACATAAGCTTAATAATGAAAATCACTTTATTATGCTACTTCTTTCTGGCAAGCCTATACAACTATACTCTTCCATAGTCCAAGTTAGCATCATATCTTCTTCTCTGTTCTCAAACTTTGAGGGTTAAAATTCCGGTCCAGTAAATTGGGTCCAATAAACCTATGGTAAAAAGGCCCGGGACAGTCAAAGAATCCAAGCGAGGTAAAACGAGTAAACGAGGTAACATGCCGAGCTGAAAGGCCCATTGGAGTGAACATCTACGATCAAAAAAGAATAAATGCAGAATCGTTAGTCAACTCCGCCGAGACCAAAGACTCGTTCAAACCGGTGAGTTAAGTCACCTAAACGTAATGGTCGGAGCCTCGGACTTAAAAACCATTCATGGCGAATCAATCGGAATAAACAGAGATGTTAAACACGATCTCAAAATATAAAATAAGGACAAGAGCAAAGCGCAAAGGGACCAGAATCCAACTCTCGACACCACTCTCAACTACAATTTAGCTCTATACCCAAACACTTGTATTTTCTTTGTTTTTGTTCTTGTAAATCTCTCCTAAGAATCGAAATACTAATCCAATTTACTTCTCAAACACCTAGTCCAAAACGCTCTCGAATCTTGTTTGTTCTCATCGAGCAACAAACACTCTATTTATTGCTCGATAGTCCATCGGTTCTTCTTTTCTTAAAGATAAGCCAAAGACCCTTCTATTTTCATTCTTTACAAATTTTGACAGTTGTATTTCCAGCTACAACAGTTTGACGCTAGAAGGAGGGGGATAGGAAAGTCTAAACTCAGCGCAGAAGAACCACCATGGAAGAACATGTAGTATTGCGTGAAGTCGTGGATAGGGTAACCACCAATCTTACCGCAGTCCTAGAAAGGGGCAATGACCGCGATGAACCAAAACCTTGAAAAAGTTGTTTCGAATCAAGCGGCATTGGCCCAATCATTTGTATAATACTAGATAAGGATCCGCATATATGCGAGTTTATAATAAGATATCTTATAACCCATGAAAAAAAACTAAAATTAAATAAAATTAAATCACCCGTAAAAATAAATAATATACAAATTTAGAAACGAAATTTCCGATGAAATAAATATATACCTTTAAGGAAGAATTTGTTCGAGCGGATGCAGTAAATAGTTTTGGAAATAATTATTGGACTTTTGATTTTGTGGTATGTACTTGCCATACTACCAAATTTAGAAACAATTATGGTTTTACATATATAACTTTAAGGAAGAATTTGTTCGAGCACATGAAGTAAATAGTTTTGGAAACAATTATTTGACTTTTGATTTTATGGTATGTACTTGACATACTACATAATTGTTTATATACAAGTGAGAAATTAGAATTATTTTCCATTTAAGATATGTAATCTATTGTTTATTTTCCTTAATGTAAATGGAAAAACTAAGGAATTTTTTCCCTTTTTTTATTCACTTTGCTTTTTAGGATAATTTTCTTTTTTTTTTTGTTTAATAACTTTATCTTTTAAGATTATGAATCAATTATTAATTTTTTCCAAATTTTAAGTTTTCCTTTTTTATTAAACGGTTATTAATCGATTTTAATTTTTTCCATTATTAATTTATGTTTTTTATTAACTTTTATTTTAGGATTAATTTCCATTTTCTATTTTTTTTGTTTTGTAACTTTACATTTTAGGTTTAGGAATTGATTATAAATTTAGTAAAAAATATTTGGAACTTTTTTTTTTTACACATGTTAGAATCTGATCGATTTACTTGCCACGTGTCACGATCATATGAGTTAATAACTTTGAAACATGCAGCTTTATATAATAAGATATATATCTTAATTATTTAAAATCTGATCGATTAACTTCACATATATTGCGAGTTAGAAACATCCAACTTTATATAATCTTATTATATAAAAGAGAATGTTTCAAAGATAGTAACTCGCTAGATCGTGACACATGTCAAATTAATCGATCATATTTTGACATGTTTAATAAATTTCCAATTATTTATTATATAAAGCTGAATGTTTCAAAGTTGCTAACTCACATGATCGCGACACGTGTTAAGTTAATCGATTAGATTTTGACACATGTTTAATAAATTTCCAATTATATTTTGACACATATTTAATAAATTTCCAATTATATTTTAACACATAATATTAACAAGGGTGAATTGCATGAATATTACTTTTGGGAGAGCTAATTAGGTGACTACCATTTGAATGCAGTCAATTAAGTTTCTAGTTTCGTTCAATAGCACGGAAAACTTTTAGAATTTGTCATTTTCCCTCATTTTCGTTTTGTGTGTACGATGACTAGGTTTGTTTCATTATTTGTGTATGCGACTAGGCTATTTATGGTCCCCTTCTTCAACCTCATAAATAGCCGCTTACATAACTCATAAACCGCCGCTCAGCAACTTCCTCACGAATTTAGGGTTTATCTATTTCTAGGTAGAATTTTTGTCTATTTTGAGATTGTAGTCAGTTTTTAGTTATTAACTTTTTTGAAACTTTGGTTACAGATGGTTGGAAGACAAATTATGTTGCTTGTGAAAGGGAAATGGTTCGAAGAATCAACTGGTGTTTGGACTTTCCTCACAGAGAAAATAGGAAACAGCCGAGGTGCTTTCCTAAGTTCTAGGATGAAATATTCGGAGGTTGTAAATATGGTGAAGCAGAATATGGAGTTAAAAGAACACGCAGTCGTCGCCCTGGCCTATCAATGGCCTCATTGCATGCTATGGATGATGGCAAAGATGCATCGCCGGTTTCTATTTGTTGTGACGATGATGTTTCCTTGTTCGTGGAAATGCGCTCTGAGATAGAGCATAATGATTCCTTCGCCAAAGAGTTCTTAATTCCCTGCAAATCATTCGCCCAATCTGTAAACACGAAAAAGCACCACAAATTTGAATAGATTCTAAAAAAATCAAAAACAGAACATATCAAACTCCAAAAAAACAAAGAACAACCTAGGATTCGAGTTTGGTAGAATACAACCTAAACGAATCCAATAACGATGCAGGAACTAAATTAAAACTTAGATGAAGAACACTACTAATCTGGAGTGTTTAGTATATATAATTTTTTGATGATGATAGGTTTTAATCTAAAAGTCGGCCGATCACTTTGTAATTTGTGGCCGAAGGTTTTAAAAAATCTCAAACTGAAACCATTAGAGCATCTGCATCGCATGTGTCTAAAGAGAGTGTCTGACATTAAACAATTGGAAAAAATTGAAAAAGTAGTAAATAGTGTTAGGAAGGTGTCTCATACGAGAACCGTTCTTAGGAGGGTGTCTCACGCGTGTCCTTCTTTTATTGATCCAATTTTACTTTTTAATTAAAAATTTAATTATTTAATTAAATTTATTTAAAACTATTAATATTTTATTCATAAGACTAGGGTCTAACCGATGCAAGTGCTCTTAGGGCTTCCGCGAATTGTAATTGATTTTAGTTTTTTTTAATGATCGCATTCATTAACACAGATATAATATTTTATATTAATTCGTTCAATCAGTTTGTTTCAAGTCTGGTGATCCGAACCGTCATAACAATCTTTAGAAAAAGACTGCTCAGCAAAACCTAAAGAAACACACAAACGTCTAAATTTAAAAAAAAAAAACAAGAAAACGATTTTACATATAAATAGCACAGCTACAAAAAGTACTTGATGATGTGCGGAGAACCTCCCAAGTGATCATAACTTTCGATGGATGAGTAAAACTGTATTCGGAAGAACACATAGATAGGTTAATTATCGTGCAAATAAAGAAACATGATATACGAAACTCTCGAAGGAAAAAAATCGACTAAACTGTAGCACGAAAACATAAAACAAAAAAAAAAGACAACGTGACGAATATGAAAAGAAACACAAAGTATTTATAAGAAAAAAAGATCTAGGTTTTAGGGCTTTATCCCTCTCTTTTTTCGGTAACGATAATTATCAACATAAGCGAATATATATTTCTGATTACTATAAACACGTTTTCTGTTTTTATATAACCCGATAAACATAGATACGACACTATCTTTCTATTAATCAAAGATTTAATTATTTGCGAAGAGGAAAAATTCCGTTTCGTATTACAACGAAACAAATATGTCATATTTCCGCTTTTTAATCGCATAAAACTTTTTTTTTTAAATCCGGATTAATTAAATAGAATAACTCGATTAAGAGAAGTGTAATTCATTAATGGCATAAACGTAATTTAACAATCTCAACTTTCAACCACAACCTGAATCACTTCACATATTTGGAAGAACACATAGATAGGTTAGCGTGCAAATAAAGAAACATGATATACGAAACTCTCGAAGGAAAATAATCAATTAAACCCTAGCACAAAAACGTAAAACAAAAAAAGAGACAACGTGACGAATATGAAAAGAGACACAATATTTATAAGAAAAAAATCTAGAGTTTAGGCCTTTATCTCTCTCTTTTTTCGGTAACAATAATTATCAACATAAGCGAATATATCTTTATGGTTACTATAAACGTGTTTTTCCTTTTTTATATAACCTGATAAACATAGCTAGATACAACACTATATTTCCATTAATCAAAGATTTAATTATTTGCGAAGAGGAAAAATTCCGTTTCGGATTACAACGAAACAAATATGTCATATTTCCACTTTTTAATCGCATAAAACCTTTTTTTTAAAATCTAAATTAATTAAATAGAATAACTAAATTTAAAAAAGGGTAATTTCATTAATGGTATAAACGTAATTTAACAATCTCAACTTTCAACCGCAAACCAACCGCAAACCGGAATCACTTTCACATATACTAAATACTAATATGATGATTTCCTTAAACCTTAAACCCCTACCGCTGGATCTGTGATTGTGAGTCTATCACTGGAGAGAGCGATTGATCTGTTGTTTGACGAACTTGGGTATCTCATTCGGTTTCTAGGGTTTAGTTGTGCTTTCGCGCTCGCACAATTCGATTGCAATATCCTTTCATCGTATTAAAGGTCGAGCAAGTGGAGAAGCGATTCACTTGGGTTTTGAAAAAATTCTCCACTGTGCAAGAATAGTGTCCCCTTCGTGTTCGCCGGCTGGAATTGGTAAAGAGAGAAATGATTACACCCAAATTTCGTCCATTTCTATTTTGGATTTCGGGAATTGATTTTCTTGGTGGGTTTTGTTTTGGTTCTTTTTGAAGGCATATAATTGCTTATCCCAAGGCCAAGGGACATTTGTCCGTGTATGTCGGTCTCGTAAATCCTGAATCTTTGCCGTCTGGGTGGAGAAGAGAAGTGAAATTTCGCAATAAGATTTGGAAAAATGATACAAAAGTATTAGGTGCAAGTAAACAAGGTTGGGGTTTTAGCGAGTTCTTGCCCCTTTTCAAACTTCGTTCTAGAGATGAAGGATTTTTGGTGGGTGACAAACTCATTATTGTCGCTGAACTACACGTTTTTCCACTAATAGTTAAACCATATGAAACTGTGAAGAGTATTGAACTTTTGAGCACCAAACAAGGAAATCAAGCTGCTGATGCATCTGTCAGCAAATCTCAGGGAGACTCTTCGTGTCAAGTGGTGCAAAAAACTGCATCTCAAGAGAATGTAGACTATGATGTCTCTAAAAAGAATCCATGTGACGATGACGCATCTGAAGAGGGTTTGTGTGATGATGATGATGATGCATCTGAAGAGGGTCCAGATGATGATGAGGCTTCATCTCCTGTTTTGGATGATGGAGGTAGGGAAAAAAGTCCGTTGAACCTATCAAACCCCTTGAAGGACGGATCTCTTACAGTAGGTAATTGTGGTATGGGGTGTAACAATGTGGCATCTGAGACTGGGGATTCCCATGATGATGCATTTGGAGATGATCAGAGTGATGATGATGCTTCATCTCTTGTTTCAAGTGATAGTGATACAGGGTGTACCAATATGGCATCTGTTACTGAGGAGGCTTCCAACATTTTGTTCAAAGAGATTCAAGCTGCAGAAAAGGAAACCATGGATGTTAATGGTTTTCAGGTTTTTTCTTCACAGGTAAGAACAAAATCCATCTTCTATTATTTTTAAGAAAGATCTTGTTTGAAATTGGAATGGGACCTATCTGTTCTATGCCCAACCAGAATGGTGAATATTTATGGTTTTGTTCAGGTTTTAGTCTCGCAATCTTGTTCAGATATCGTTTACGTTATTCTTGTTGGCAGGTAGATTCAGTGAGCCATATCTTCAAAAGACACCCGGATATAGCATTAGCTTTCCGTCCTAAGAACCAATAGCTCAGAAGCGCTTACATGGATGCACTGCTTAGCCTCATCAAGATGCTGTGCCAGTCACCAGAGAAGCTCTCAGAAGATGATATAAGCAAAGCAGAAGAGACTCTGGGTGATCTGATTGATGCCGGCTTTAATTGGATTGGCTGAAGACAAAGCTTAATGAGGTCTCTGAAAAGAAGAAGAAGAAGGAACAGGGTAGTGGGGCACGGCTATGAACAATGGAGGAACAGTTGCAGAAGCTAAAGCAAATGGCCTTGGATCTTGAAACTCAGATGCAGAAGGAAAAGGCAGAGGCTTTGACCGCGAGAGCTCCTCTCTCGTTCAACGATGTTGTTTGCTGAATTGCGAGGATTCTTTTGGTGTCTCGGATCAAGTTTCATCTAACAAGTTCGTAATCTCCGAGTTTTTGTGTCGAGTGGGGCAGAGTAGTGAAGTTAACCTGAAAAGCATACAAAAACCATTTCAGGATTTAAGTTTTGCAGTATGCAAGAACGTTGCAATGTTCCACGCATGTAATCAGTCTCCACCCTGTTTGAGGGCATTTTATTTTGGACCGTAACTTCATTTTCTCTTCCTTCTAAAGATTTAATGCCTCATTTGTGCTGCTGCAAAAATAACGGGGAAAGATTCACAGGCAAGGAAATGGAGACTGAATACAGATTATGACGACGAATAAGGTTAATCACTGGATGAGAAACAGAGTCCTCTGTTTTCAATTATGATACATTGTTACGTAATTACACATTTCCTCCGTCCTTGTCTTCTTCGTAGTAAGTAAATTTACGACATCAAGGCAATTTAATACTCTGTTTCTCGTAAGTTCAACACAAAGAAGAATATATAAATCAGTAAATCACAGATTCTAATTAATCTTTAGTGAACATATTAATTTGTCTTCGTATTAATCTGTTCCTAATTTTTGTCTGCATACATTACTAATCTTATGTATTAAGTCGCATGCACCAATAGTTTTTTACTCTTGCTGAGATCATGTTCCCTAAGCAAGTACAACTTCTTTTTGGGAACCAGCGATATCTCTGTTACAGAGAGTGACATTTCAAGAGTCGAGGACAATAGAGTGGCTCGAGGACCGTAGACTCTCTTAGCATTTATTAATTCGCAGTTATGGCAGACTTTCAATTAAGTCAAGACTGTTCGCATTCCTGCTCGTTTATTAGAGATGCCTGCATTTTTTCATATATATCTGTGGCAGGAAGATATCTCCTCACAAAAACAGAAAACCTTGTCGACTCTGTAAGTATATTATAGCATCTTCGACTCCATTACTTTTCTGCAACACTTAAGGTTAATCATCTACTAGGCATTTATTCTCTGCTTTATCTTCTTCATTCACTTGCCCTTTGATTCTCATTATATCAAATATTGAAGAAAGGAGAGAGTGATTCAATTTATGTTTCTTTTTAGGTTATCGTTGTGTGCATGCATCATAATCTCTGTATCTACGCGTACGCGTCTCTGAAAGATAACCCCTTAGCCATTGATGTTTCATAAATTTTGTCATTCGTTCTATTTCAGATAGTGATAACTAATTATATTATCATAAAGCAAGTACTGATCCTCTCTCTGGCTTCTCTTCTTCATTCTCCTACAGTTTGAGCTCAAGAGATTCCTTTTGTATCAATATGGATTGGAGTGAGTTTTTTTGTGACTATGATGATGAGAATTGGCATCTTGATTACCGTAGTGATGGCTATTCATATGAAGGGAATTTTGATTATGATGATACTTATGGAGAGGACATAAGTGATTGCTATGCATATGAAGGTGATTGGGATCATAGTTATGCTTTTGCAGAGAACTTGAGTGATTGCTATGCATATGAAGTGGATCCAGATCATGGTGACATTTCTGCAGAGGAAACAAGTAAAAGCTATGAATCTGAAGAGGATTCTGCTCATGATGATACTCATTCAGAGGATCTAAGTGATTGCTATGCATATGAAGAGGATTGGGATCATGATGATACTTATTCAGAAGCCCTGAGTGATTGCTATGCATATGAAGAGGATTGGGATCATGATGTTTCTGGTTCAGAGGCCCCGAGTGATTACTACGGATATGAAGATGCCCCGAGTGATTACTATGCATATGAAGATGATTGGGATCATGATGATACTTATTCAGAAGACTTTAGTGATTTCTGTGACTATGAGTAAGGGTTACATGAATAACTTAGCAACAGATGAATTAGCTGAATTTTTGATATTGAAGCCAAGCTAGAGAAGGAAAAGGTCGTGAAGATGAAGTAACAAAAAAGCGTTCAACTTCTTTAAGTGTAGTACGTACTTTGTTGCTTTTAAGTGTTTTCTCTAAATCGCAATTTTCTTTACAAAAACATTCAAATAAAATTTAAATTTAAAATTATATTTTTCGGTGTTTTATATCAAATCGTAGATTTATTGTTGATTAGAAAACTCAACAACCTTAATTTTTGAAATCTATCAAAAACCAAAGTTGTTATCAAAAATTGAAATTATATTTCATTTTAAATACTAAATTAATTATTTTATGAAACAAACGCTTTTTTTTTATCAACCAAACAAAAAAAAAGAAAAAATGAATGTTTATTTCTAATTGTTGAATGTTTTAGAAAAAATTGAAACATTTCTTCTTTTACTCCCTCTGTTTCTAATTGTTGAATATTTTAGAAAAAATATACATATTAAAAAAACAAATTAAATATAGTTATTAAATGCATCATTTTTTGTGATTAACAATTTTTTATAACTCTAAATCAATAACATTTTAATAAAGGCAATTAATTTTCTTGAAATTTACAATTAACTAATAAAAAATGCATAAAAAACTTAAAAAATCTATCTTTCTGAAACAATTTTTTTTTCTAAAACATTCAACAATTAGAGTTTCTGTAGAATGAAGAATGAAAATAATTTTGATTTAAAATCCTAAATTAACCCAGAGACGCACATGCACCAAGCCTATAATACCTAGGAGTAAAAAAAAAAAAAATTCTCCTCCTTGCTCCTAGGGTTTATACTCTAAAAAAAAATTTGTTTATACCCCTAGGAGTACGAGGAGAAATTTTGGTCCTGCTGCTCAAAATTGTTGTTTGGTTGTCCGATTAAAATCTGTTGGGTGTGAGCTACTCGTGTTTCTAGGCCTTTTCTTCTATTCATGTTCTGCTAGTTTGGCTGCAGAGTAAGTAATCATGGGGAAGCAACTTAGAAAGAAGATCACATGGGCGATTAAGAATTTTTCCTCATTGCAATGGGAGGAACTTTATTCTGATCAATTCGTAGTCGGTGGATGCAAATGGTAAGTTTATCAAGTGTTTTCTTCCATGTAGATTTATGTGATTTCTGCTGATTCTTTTATTTGTGTTTCCTTTAGGCGTCTGTGTGTGACATCCCACCACATACACTACACCAACACCACCATTACACCCACCACCTTTATACCAACAACACTAATTCTTTTTATAAAAGGAAGAGAAGAAGAGGGAGAAGAGGAATCGCGAAGAAGAAGAAGAAGAAGAGAGAGAGAGAGCTCGCGGGAGAGGAAGAGAGAATCAGAGAGGAAGGAGGCCGAGAGAGAGAAAGAGAGGTCGTGAGAGAATTTCTGAGAGGAGAGAGGGAAGGTGAAAAAGGGGAAGAGAGGAGATCGGAGAAGAAGGTGAGAAGAGAGAAACCCGAACCCGTGAGAGAAGAGAAGCTGTCGCCCTTCTCTGTCCACGTCATCGCCGCCGCGAATCGCCTCCGCTGCTCCTCTTTGCCAGCTGACGTGTAGCTGGTGTCACCGCACCACCGGAGCCGCCGGACTACCACGCCGCCACCGGTTTCCGTTCGGGAGAAGGAGGAGAAGAATAGAAAGAAAAGAAAAAAAAAGAGAAGAGAAAAGAGAAAATAGAAGAAGTTCACTCAGAGATACGAAGAAAAGGAAAAGGAGGAGAGAGAAAATAAGAGAATAAGAAAAGAAAGAGAAAAGATGTGTGCGGGGAAGAGAAGAATAAAAGGAGGAGAGCGGAAGAATAAAAGAAGAAAATGCTGGACAACAGAGAAAATGAAAAGAAAAAAAACAGTGTTCTAAAACGCGCTCGCCGCGCGCCTAACCGTATACGCGGATGCCTAGGCGAGACTTAGGCGGAAGAAATTTTAAATTAATATATATACATACATAATTATGTACATGTTATATTTTATATATAATGAGTAAAATCTATATAATTTAGTTTTATTAAAGCAAAAATAAAAAATACAGTTTCAAATATTAACTGATTGCCTATAATTATACTAATTTTTTCAATTGTTTTTTACTGGCCGTCTAGAATTCGCCCAGGCGTCCGCCTAGTCCGCGTAACGGCCGCCTAGACGTTATTAGGCGCCCGAATTTTTTTAAACCGCCTAAAACACCAAATAAGATGAAATCGGGGCACCCGGCCACCCCGTAGCGCCTAGACGCCGCATTTTAAAACATTGAAAAAAAGAGAGTTAGTGGGAGATCTTGCAAAAAAAAGAGGAGGGTAAACTCCAAACGGCGTCACTAATTTGTAGAACACAGATTCGAGTTGAGATATGAATCCTGACGCCCGATTTCTGTGAGATCAATCATGAGAGCCCTCAGTCTCCTAGCCGTGTTCCGCCGCTTCAAAGGCAAAGGTAAGAGCGGGCCTAACCTTTATTCCCCATGTTTAGATTATGATTTGATACTTAGCCTTTGATTAAACCGACATTGTTTGTTGTTGGCTTACTCTGCAAGTTAGGTAGAATTCTGGAATGTGAGTCAAAATCAATTACTCGTTTGAATGTGTTAGTAATGTAACTAAAAGTGAAATGTGACTAAATGTGTTGATTTGTGGTTGTTGATTGCCTCGTGTTTGCTGATTGAGAACCTATTATGAATGTTTAAGAAATGGTAATTGAACCAGAATTTGGTTGATGCTTGAGATGATGTATTATGGCATGTTATAAGTGCGGCTTAGGGCCAGAGGCACTGGTGTACTATTGTGTGCTTATCCAAGGGAGATAGGAGTGATGGTTACTTATCCGTGTATCTGGAATTGCGGGTCCTGCATCTTTGCCACCAGGATGGAGAAGAGAAGTGAAATTTAGCCTCTCTGTCGTCAATAAGGGTTGGGGCAAATCAAACGAAGTATCAGGTGATTGCTTCTGTATACGACGCTCATTGCTTGCTTCCCTTTGGTATAATTGTGCTAAGTGTGTCTTGATTCATTCTTATCAGAACTACGAAAGGTTTTAGCTCGTGGTCATTATCGCTCGTCATATGATATTTGTGCTTGATGCCCTGTCTTTTCTCCATGTAGTAGAATCTCTGTATATGTTAAGTACATTTTATTGCAAAGTTTGAATATTTTTGTTCACTCCTTCAAATTCGTTTGGTGCTCTTTCTGATGAGACCAAATTTTTTCCTGTTCTTTTTGGTGGCAGTAGGACAATGTTGTTTCAATGCAAAGAACAAGGGTTGGGGTTATAAAGAGTTCGTCTCCCTTACCAAACTTCATGCAAAGGGCGAAGGATTTCTGGTGAATAACAAACTCATTATTCTCGCTCAACTACACGTTTTTCCAGCTATAGTTGTACTAGCAGAAACTGTGAAGATTATTGAACCTCTGAGCAACAAAGAAGGAAATCAAGCTTCTGATGCATCTGTCAGCAAATCTCAAGGGGTGGCGCAAAAAACTGAGAATGCATCTAAAGAGAATTTAGATGATGATGACGCATCTGAAGAGGGTTCGGGTTTGGATGATGATGATGATACATCTGACGAGGGTATAGATGACGATGGTCCTTGTGAAGAGGATATGGATAATGGTGATGCTTCATCTCCTGTTTCAGATGATGGAGGTAGGGACATAAGTCTTTCGAACCAATCCAATGCCTTGGAAGACGCTTCTCATGGTATAAGGTGTAACAGTATGGCAACCGAGACCGAGGTTTTCAATGATGATGCACCTAAAGAAGATGTTGATGATGAGGCTTCATCTCTTGTTTCGAATGATAGTGCTAGAAACAGAAGTTCTCTAGACCAAGTAAAGTCCTTGGAGGATGCTTCTCAAACAGTAGAAGATGGTGGTAGGGGGTTGAACACTGTGGCATTTGTTATTGAGACTGCTAATAATTTGTACAAAGAGATTCAACCAGTAAAGGAAACATTGGATGTCAATGGGTTTGAAGTTTTCTCTTCTCAGGTAAGAACGAGATTCATCGTCTATTGTTACTAGAGAGAAAGCTCTAACCTGAAAACTTGACGTGATTGCATGTTCTATATCATATGTCCCAAGCTCTGATTTTTATGGGGAAAACTTATCTTTATAAAACAATTCTCAATTATCCAACCAGGGTGGTGTATATATCTGGTTTTGTGTTAATTTTTCAGGTTTTACTCCCACAATCTTGTTTTCAATCTCGTGTATGTTGTTGATGCTTAGTAGGTAGAATCAGTGAGCCATATCTTCAAAAGACATCCGGACATAGCATTAGGCTTCCATACAAAGAACCAACATATCAAAAGAGCTTACATGAATGCACTCCTTAGCCTCATCGAGATGGTGTGCTAGTCACCAGAGAAGCTTTCTGAAGATGATATGAGCAACGCAGAAGAGACTATGGGTGATCTGATTGATGCTGGCTTTAAATTGGATTGGCTGAAGACAAAGCTGAATGAGGTCTTTGAAAAGAAGAAGATGGAGCAGGGTAGTGGGGCCCGGCTACAAACAATGGAGGAATAGTTGCACAAGCTGAAGCTGATGTTCCTGGATCTCGAAATTCAGCTACAGAAGGAAAAGGCGGATGCTTTGGCCGCAAGAGCTCCTCTCTCGTTCAACGATGTTGTTTGCTGATTTTCGAGGTCTTGTTGTCCAATTGCTATCTTTTGTTTTTTTTGTATGAATGTTAAATTTATTCAACCAAATTATATAACCGTTTTAATATTATATGCAATCGCTATCTTTTGATGTCTTGGATTAAGTCTCATCTAACAAGTTTGTAGTCTCCGTTTGAGGATGTAAATTTTGCAGGGTGCAAGAACGTTACAATGTTCCACGCATGTAAATTGTTGGGCCCAGATTCCGCACTCAAGGCCCAGCCCGAGCAAACGGGCTCGACAAGGAAGGCTCGGCCAACGACGAGGTCTTTTGAGCCTGTTTACAAGCTGAAGTGAGCAAGGTCGCAAGGTAGAGCAAGTCGACAAGTTGGAAGAACCGAGCATGAAGGAAAAAAGCGAGGTCGTTGGGAACAGAAGCATGCATTGGACCAAGTCAAAGCGCGCTAGCTTGAGATCCTAAAATCAAGCTCAGCATTAAAGATAAAGATTATAGATTCAATTCTGAGTTTAATGTAAATAATAAAGACTAGGTAGTTACGTTTTTAGCTAGTATAAGTGTGAAACACCAGCCATATTGTAAGAAGACCGAATTCTTGGCGAACAAAATAATATACAACTTTTCTCTCAATTTCCTCTAAATTTTTCCAAGTACATTCAACCTAAAGTAAGCCGAGAATTGAGGTTGTGAGATTCTGCTCTCACAATTTGGCGCCGTCTGTGGGGAAGGAGCAAACCAATTTCCTTCTTGTAACTTGCGAAACCGATCATTCGAAAGAGGATAATATCGGACACAACTATAACAACAGTCACTGCTTCATCCAGAACTATGAATACCTCCATTCCACCTTCCCAGCCTGATCTGACCGCTCTGACGGGCTCAAATGAAATAACAAACGTTCCTATAACCTCCTCGGAAATGAATGCCACGGCTGGGACCCACAAAACTGTCGATCCTCCGGGAGCTGCAGTCTTAAACCAGCAGGCTCCAGATCAAATAGCTGAGATCCGGAACCTAATATCGATTCTCATAGAACAGAATCGCCTAATGGTAGCTCGCCAAGACGATCTCGAAAGAGCAGGTCGGACAAGTGCGATCGGGCAATCTATTCTCCAATCTGGAACACAAGCCCCATTTGCACCAGGACAAAGAGGATTAATGTTTACACCTCTACCAGTAACGAGGCTGAACTTTTCCGGTATCGATGCCTCGACCAGCAGAGTGGTCGGCTCGACCACCACCTCGCGGTTCAGCTCGGTAATATTGGACCCTATATTTACCCCTTCCACGATCCAGATCGCGGAAGGAGGGATTCCTTCAATTGCGACCTTTCCGGGGATTGGTCGGACTTCAAACCGATTTGCTAGTCAGGATCGTTCTGCGAGCGCCAATGAAGTTGAAGCTCGGGATAATCTCAAGATCGAAACGCGACATGAAAACGAGGTCAGAAACCTTGCCCAACTCACAGAAGGATTCCTGCTCCGGCCTCCGGGCAATAACAAGAACGGTTTAGGATCTTGCACCTTGCGTGGGTTTGAGTCAATTAAGAAATACTATGAAGACACCAGTGCCGAGCTTCAGCGGATGAGATCGCAAGTCCACGCCGCTCTGAGCTCAGCTCCTGAAATAGATCGGGTGATTGATGAAGTCAACCAAACCCCATTCACCTCGCGGATTGCGAGTCCCCAGCTCAGAGATGTCGGGAACATCCGATTTCCCCGATATAACGGAGAAACCGAACCCAAGGCATTTATGAGAAGTTTCAAATTCGCGTTTTTAAGGGTGCGACTACCCGAGGGCGACCTCGAGGCAGCACGTTGTCGTTTCTTTGCCAAAAAAATCTAACGGATTCGGCCCTGGAATGGTTCACCTCCCTGGAGCCGAATTCAATTGATAACTTCACCCAGCTTAAAGCAGCATTCTTGAAGCAATATTCGGTATTTATCCAGATCGAAACTTCGGAGGCCGATCTGTGGGTACTTACTCAAAAGCTAGGTGACTTGTTGCGGAAGTACATTGACAGTTTTAAGGCCGTTAAAGCAAAAATTGCCAATTTACATAACCCAACGGCCCTGAAAGCTCTTCAAAACGGATTGCTAAAATCCTCAAAATTCTTCGAGGAGCTCACTGTAACATCCCGATTTCTGGTATATGCGGAGAGGCTTACAAGAATTTATTTGGCTACCTATGTCACCAAAGTGCACTTATCTTTTCGGGCATTTATCCATAGAGAACTCCAGAGTTAAGCGTGCTTGAGCTGGAGCAATTTAAGGATGGGTGACCTACCGGGAAGTGATTCGCGGTATCGTGTGAGTGAGGACAAAACACGGGGAAAGATCACGTGGTGATTGCAGGGTCAGTAAACAAGTCTTAAAAGCCTCCCGGACTAGCGCACCGGCCGTCAGACAAGGGTGGGGCCCACGGGCCGAGAGAGGAAGTGGGGCCCACAGGTAGGGGCGGTCGGGGCGTTATAAGTGGTATCAGAGCCGAACCCAAACACGTGTGTGGAGTCATGTGGGCTCACACCGTCTAGGGTGACGATCCTGGTGCGCAACGAGGACGTTGCGCTCTGTGAGTGGGGGTGATTGTAACATCCCGATTTCTGGTATATGCGGAGAGGCTTACAAGAATTGATTTGGCTACCTATGTCACCAAAGTGCACTTATCTTTTCGGGCACTTATCCAGAGAGAACTTAAGCGTGCTTGAGCTGGAGCAATTTAAGGATGGGTGACCTACCGGGAAGTGATTCGCGGTATCATGTTAGTGAGGACAAAACACGGGGAAAGATCACGTGGTGATTGCAGGGTCAGTAAACAAGTCTTAAAAGCCTCCCGGACTAGCGTACCGGCCGTCAGACAAGGGTGGGGCCCACGGGCCGAGAGAGGAAGTGGGGCGGTCGGGGCGTTATACTCACGGTCCGGGAGCCGGTGTCGCTAGATGACATGTTACACCGCGCTGGATTATTCTCGAGGAGGCAGGTGCAGCTCAATCAAAGCAGCAGGCACCCGCAACCTCGGGAAGGCAAGCTCAGACAACAAACTCCCAGGGACCTAAAAAGTTTGGGAAGAAAGAATCCCAAGACCAAAAACAAGGTCATGGGTTACATTCGTATTCAGTAGGAAGCCCACCTCATAACAGATTCAAGCCGTATGACCCCAGCAAGTGGTGTGATTTTCATAAAATCAAGGGTCATTCGACTAAGGAGTGCTACGAGGTGAAGAAGCAGCTCGCTGCGAAATTCGTAGCAGGAGAGCTGGGCAACGTCGAGCTGGAGAAACCCCCTACGAGAAAGAACTATTACCCCGCTCGAGATGGCAAAATGCGAGATCGCCCATCTGAGGATGATCATAAGCGGGAACGCTCATCCGAGGACGCAACGAGGCGAGGGCGCCCCCAAGACAGGGAGGCGGATCTACCTCCTCTCAGCACGAAGAAAAGAATTGACTTTATTCATGGAGGATCCCAGTTGTGTCGCAACTCCATGAATTCGATCAAGAAACATCAGCGGAGGGTAAACACTGACGTACGGGATAGAATCCCATTCAAGGGACCTGACATGCAGATCTCATTCTGGGAAAGCGAGGACGTTGAGTTAGATTCTCCACATGATGATGCTCTCCTAATTATGCTGGAAGTGGGTGGATGCTCGTGGACACTGGGAGCTCTGTAGAACTCATCCTCCTAAGTGTTCTTAGGAAAATGGGCATACCATATCACGAAATCGAGAGGGATAAGATGGTGTTAACCGGCTTTTCCGGGGAAACTACGCTATCCCTCGGGACAATAAGACTCCCTGTGATAGCAGATGGAGTAAGGAGGATGGTTGAATTCACTGTGATAGACATGCCAGCACCATTCAATGCCATCCTGGGCAGAACGTGGATACACTCAATGAGGGTTGTATCCTCAACCTACCATCAGTGTATAAAATAATATTCCCTACCCAGCATGGAATCGCAACAGTGAAGGGGAGTCAAAAGGCATCCATAATATGCTATATGGGAGGTTTCCAAATAGCAAGGGAAAGCACATTATAGCAATTACAGCATAAGGATGAGCTTGCAGATTGCCTGGCCAGAAAGAAGAGTGGCCCAGATGCCATCGGACTCGTGGTCAACGAGTCTCATCCTAACCAAAAGATAGGAATCGGATCGGAGCTCTCTAGGGTCCAAAAGGACCAATTAATAGCCTTCCTCAAGGAAAATATCGGTTCATTTGCATGGACAACAGCCGATATGTCTGGCATTGATCTGAGCATCATCTCACACGAACTCAATGTCGATCTGAATCATAAGCCAATGCGTCAAAAGCGTCAAAAGCGTCGAAAGTTCGGACATGACAAGACCGAGGCTGTTAATAGCGAGGTTACTAGGTTGCTAAGTGTTGGGTTCATCAAGGAGGTCAAGTATCCCGACTGGCTAGCAATTCCAGTCGTGGTAAAAAAGAAAAATGGCACCTGGCGAGTGTGTGTGGATTTAACGGATCTGAATAAAGCATGTCCTAAGGATAGCTTTCCACTACCTCACATTGACCGGTTGGTGGAAGCTATCGCAGGGCACCAGCTCCTTAGCTTCATGGATGCGTTCTCAGGGTATAATCAAATACAAATGAACCTTGAGGACCAAGAAAAGACATCCTTCATAACAGATTGAGGAACATATTGTTATAAAGTAATGCCATTCGGCCTCAAAAACGCAGGAGCGACCTACCAAAGACTTATGAACAAGATGTTTGCCAGCCTCCTAGGCAAGTCAATGGACGTTTACATTGACGACATGTTGGTTAAGTCTTTGAAAGAAGAAGATCTCACATAAGTCAACTAGGGGAATGTTTTGACCTACTAAATAAATATGGGATGAAACTGAATCCCCTAAAATGCACCTTTGGAATTGCTTCGGGTGAATTCATGGGTTACATAGTAACCCAAAGAGGAATATAAGCAAACCCTAAACAGATCAGCGCATTTATGGAAATGCAACCTCCGAGTTTAGCAAAGGAGGTGCAGAGGCTGACAGGTCGTATCGCTGCTCTAAACCGGTTTATTTCCAGGTCGACTGATAAGTGTCTCCTTTTTTATCAATTGTTAAGGGGAAACAAAAATATCATTTGGGATGATAAGTGTGGGGAAGCCTAGGAACGCCGAAGTATCAGCTTCCTAGGGTTCATGCTGACCGGTAATCTGAGCCTAGGAACGCCGAAGTATCGACTCGCCCTCAATAGAGTTCCTGGAGATTCTGAAGTAGAACCATTGCTCCCACCATTTATCATCTCTTGCATTAAACCTAAAAATAGACCGGTTAACCTTCGCCGGGAAATAATAGGTCCCGCGAAGATTCGAGTTCGCTTTGACATTTAAGAGCTGGCGGAAGTCCTCGGTGTTAAACACAACCCCGGTTTCTTTAGAGCACACCCAGAGTGCGACTAGATTCCTCTTCGCGTTGGGCATGAGCTGGGGAAGGGCGAGCCCGAGGTCGCCGATAAACTCTAAGATGGCCGCCGGGATAGGAAAGGTGAGACGGCACTTCAAGAAAAATACGGCGTAACCACATGCGTAATCCTCCGAAGGATTTTCTGGAGAATCATCATCCGATGGGATGAGGAAATCACAAAAATTGAGTCTGGACAAGGAGGAAATATTCTTGAGCTCCCCAGCCGAGATCGTGCTCCCCGAGTGAGGCCCAAACTGATCGGCGAAGGCGAGTGAAGCGCTCGGTTGAGAAGGGGAGGCCATATGAGAAAAGCAAAAAAAAAAAAAAAAAATCGAGGATGAAAGGAGCAAGTTTGTCAAAAAAAAATGGGGAAGAACTTTTCGCAGAAGAAGACAAGTGATGAAGGAAAAATCGTAAGTGCGATTTAAATGAAGACAACTCAATTAAAAAAAAAAAAAAAGTAAAGAGGACATCATTACCTTGGGAGTGGGAAGTTGAGGCAACGTGAACCGTTCATTTATACAAACCGCCCACTCGCCCTATCACTTCCCTTAGATATCGCACATTTAATACAAGATCCCCGCAATCTTGGCATTGAGCAAGCAAATGACCAATAAGGGACCGAGATTGCGAGATCACATTAACGAAGAAATAAATCAAGACCCGAGATTGCAGCTTCGCATCCTCAATGACAAGTCAATAAGGATGCTGGGGGGAAACTGTTGGGCCCAGATTCCGCACTCAAGGCCCAGCCCGAGCAAACGGGCTCGACAAGGAAGGCTCGGCCCACGACGAGGTCTTTTGAGCCTGTTTACAAGCTGAAGTGGGCAAGGTCGCAAGGTAGAGCAAGTCGACAAGTTGGAAGAACCGAGCACGAAGGAAAAGAGCGAGGTCGTTGGGAGCAGAAACATGCATTAGACCAAGTCAAAGCGCTCTAGCTTGAGATCCTAAAATTAAGCTCATCATTAAAGATAGAGATTATAGATTCAATTCTGAGTTTAATGTAAATAATAAAGACTAGGCAATTACGTTTTTAGCTGGTATAAGTGTGAAACACCAGCCATATTGTAAGAAGACCGAATTCTTGGCGAACATAATAATATACAACTTTTCTCTCAATTTCCTCTAAATTTTTCCAAATACATTCAACCTAAAGTAAACCGAGAATTGAGGTTGTGAGATTCTGCTCTCACATAAATCTCGCTGTTTTTATTTTGGATCGTAACTCCAGTTTCTCTACCTTCTAAAGATTTAATGCTTGCTTTGCGCTGCTGCAAAAAAATACGTGGAAGGATTCACAGGCAAGGAAATGGATACAGATTATGACGACGAATAAGGTTAATAACTGGATGAGAAACGGAGTCCTCTGTTTTCAGTTATGATACATTGTTACGTAATTACACATTTCGTCCGTCCTTCATCTTCTTCGCAGTAAGTGAATTTACATATTTTAAAATTAAACGCTTCACTAAAAACTTTTTAACTACGGTATAACATATTTTAGTTTGATCAAATATGTTTCTAATGGTGTAAAAATAAATCATGCTTCAAGTTTTTTATTATTTTAATATTTATTTTTAAATTAAAATACTTTCTAATATTTATATATATTACGAGACATCAAATATTGACAAGACATAATATTTTTTATTCTAAATAAACTATTGATTTGCAGGTGGTACAAATCGACATGGTGATCCAATAACCGAAAAAACTTGATGATTCACATTTCGATACGGTTTAAGAACATAACGCTAATGTGGTCCAATTTTAACAACTTTATAAATTGTAATCTCAAATTATCTAATTTCTAATATAATGTAATATGTCTATATATGACTGAGAGTGTGAAGGAAAGAGCTATGGTGGTATATGAAAACACCGAAGAGGATGATGGTAAGTTAGATAAGCAAATACTCTTACTTGTAGTTAAATCGTTTATTTTTGCTAAATGGTTGATTATTTTATTATTTATGTATGAGTCCTTATCTTTAGTTGGGGGTATATCCGTATGAAGTAGTAACCTATTTATTTGACTGACTATATTTAAAGTATTCATATATAAGTTTGGGGGGGTTAACTTTGAAAGTAGTCGACTATATTGACTTCTCACATGTGTTGTATAATTAACTATTAAATGCGGATAGACAACACTTGATATTTGAATATGTATCTTGTTTCTGAATATGTATATTGTTTTTGTAGTAATGGGTTAACTTTGAAAGTAGTTGACTATTTGACTTCTCACATGTGTTGTATAATTAATTACTAAGTGCGGATAGACAACACTTGATATTTGAATATGTATCTGGTAATGGGTTTTGTGCGAATAGACAACACTTGACAACACGGAAAATAGTCATCTATTTGTGTGAGTAACTAGTTTTGACGACTAACATTTTCTATTGTAGAAGGATGTGAGAAGCTGGACGAGTTGGCTGCAATTTGTCTTGCTGGTGAAGAGGTGGATTTTGACAAAGGTATTGATGATGATACAGTTGAGGGAAATGATGAAGAGTTGCATGATTTTGCAGTTGATGAAACTGTTGATGAAAATAATGCCGTTGTCAAATTTTCACGGAAAGGAAAGTCAAGAGTCAATAATTACGACTCCGGCTTTGAAGGGGATTGTGAAGGTCCATAGAAATGTGAACGTAGCCGTCAATCAGTTAGGTTCAGCTGCGCACAAGAGACGATTAATGGTGTTTTCTCTGATCCCGAAGAGGTCCCTGCTATGTTTGGAAGGGATGCTCCGCCAATTGTGGATGAAATTTTGGATGATGGTAATAGTAGACTACTTGTAGTTAAATATATTATATGTCTTTCTAGTTGTATACTAAAGTAATGTATTTGTATATGACTATTTATGGTTCAGGGATCGACAGTGCTTTGAGAGACGTTCGGTACGAGGGTGATGAGATTTTGTTGGCCGGATATTCAGAAACAAAATGCAGTGCAAAATCAAAATGGCTATACACGCAACCAACAAAAAATTCCACTTTAGGACTGCACGTTCCACACCAAATTACATGGAGTTCTTGTGTGTGAATCCAATATGCCCTTGGCGTGTATACGCTTCCTTGATGGACGCATCCGGGAATTCTCATATTAAGAAGGCACAATTCAGACACACATGCCCCATTAACGATCGACGACAATATCATAGGCAAGAAACTACGCAGGTTATATGAGAGTTGATACTAACAAGATTTGTGGCAGGACAAAAAGGTCCAGGTCCAATTGAGATTCAACGAATCATGCTTCAGGAGTTCCAGGTAAATATCTCCTACTGGAAGGCATGGCGACGCCGGGAAGTTGCTGTCGAAAAAGCTTTTGGGTTAGTCTCCGGAAGTTTTGCATTGCTGCCGTCGCATATTGAAAATCTGCAAAGCTCAAACCCGGGAACCGTTTGCAGAACAAAGTTTGCGGTGGACAAGAATGGTTGTAAGAGGTTCAAGTATCTATTTATCTCGTTTTCTGCCTCCATTGCCGGCCTAAGGTACTTAAGGCCTGTTGTTTTGATTGATGGTACACATCTTGTTGGGCGGTATGGTGGATGCCTTATATGTGCAAGTGCACAAGATAGGAACTTCCAAATCTTCCCCATTGCTTATGCTGTAGTCAACAGCGAGAATGACGCATCATACGAATGGTTTTTCAATTGTCTGCACACAATCATAAGAGATGATAGAGGGGTGATGTTTATTTCAGACCGACACTCAAGCATTTACTCGGGGCTAAGAAAGGTATGAAAGACTAAAAGTTTGTAACCGAAAGTGGAAAGATAGTCGACTATATGTAGTCATAGTCGTATTGAAAATAGTTAAATGAAAATATGCGACAATAATATATAAAGGTTAAGTTGCGTACTTGTATAAATAGTTTTTTAGACTAATATATAACTATCTTTATTTGATTGTAGGTGTATCCTTCGACATGACATGGTGCTTGTCTAGTTCATCTAGCAAGGAACGTGACAACAAGATTTAAAGCGAGTCGCTTGCCTTCACTAATGGTCCGTGCGGTAAAGGCTTACACAGTGTATGATTTTACCCAAATATTTGCGAACCTGCAAACCGTTAGCCCTAGTTGTGCCGAATATTTATTTGATTTGGGACTACCACACTGGACAATGGCCTATTGCATTGGTGAACGGTACAACCTCATGACAACAAACGTTGCTGAGTCTTTGAATAAAGTATTGAAGGAATGTAGGGAGTTCCCACTAATCTCAATGCTTGAGACCATTCAAATGTGTCTTATCGGTTGGTTTGTAAGGAGGAGAGCTGCATGCTCCTCTGAGACACATCCTCTTACCCCGAAAGTGCGAGAGGTGATGGACGACAACTTCTATGCAAGCACCGAGATGAAGGTAAAAATTCATCTCTATATGTCTTCATCAAAATATATACGCACTAACTACTGTAGTTAATAGACTGAATACGTAATGTAGTCTGAAACGAGATTGATATGTTAGTAGGTGACTACGTGAATTGCTTGTTGAAGTCATATGTGAGGTTATTGACTATCTTGTCAATGTAGGTGGTTATCGTTAACCAGGATGAGTTTGAAGTTTATAACCAAAAGGGGGAGAGGTTCGAAGTCAATATAGTATCTAAAACCTGTAGCTGCAGGGAGTTTCAAATGCTGCTTATACCATGTTGTCACGCTTTGGTTACTGCTTCTAATAGCAACATTCCAATCGAAAAACTTGTGGGAGAGGTGTACACAACAGGTTTTAGGAGATCCCTTTACGAAGGACTTTTCCACCCAGTACCAACTCCTGTAACTTCTGGTGAGGTGGAACTGCTTCCTCCGATAATGCGTCGTCCACCTGGACGTCCAAAGAAACTCATAATCCCACCGCGTGGAGAATTCAAGGTAAATATGTAGTTGGCTATTCCATGATACTTCATGACAGACTAGAGTAGTTGGCTATTTACTGTGAATATGTAGTTGACTACTTTAAGATATTAACATAAGATATCCTAAGAATATGTAATTATGTAGTTGCCTACTTCATGATACTTCATGATAGACTAAACAGTTGGCTATCTACTGTGAATATGTAGTTGGCTACATCATGATCAGAAAGCACAGAAGGTTAATATGTAGTTGGCTATTCCATGATACTTCATGATAGACTAAAGTAGTTAGCTATTTACTGTGAATATGTAGTTGGATACTTCAAGATAGACGTAGTAATCTTTCCGTCTGATTTTAATGACTCAGCGACGTTCGAGGAAAGCGGTCCGGCTTTGAACTAGGTGCCTTGGTCGGGGTCACAACAAAGCCTTTTGCAAGCTCCCTGTGCGTGAAAGATGAGTGCACGCGAATGGCAGCAGATTTTTTTGTTATTGCCATGGGAGAGTAGAAGATGACGCACTTCAAAATAGCTCTTGGTGTTTCCTTTTTCATTGGGGAATATAAATCTGATATTTTGAAGCCTTTTTTTTTGCTACAATGCATCGTTAATTCTGTCTATTATTTTGGGTTTTTGCTTTTGGATTTTGAACTGGTTGTTGTATTTTACCAAAACTCCCTTAATTTATGATATGATATTCATATACTTTTGTTATATCTAGCACACATAAGGTTGTCTATGTTCACAAAAATAGCTACCTATTGATTTTGAACTATATATCACAAAACTCCATTACTGACTATAACTTTAGGAGTAGTTGACTACCTAAAAATAAACAAAAATAGACAAAAAGACAAAGATAGACAAAAACTTTCTAAAACATATGTAAAATAAACATAAAAATAGATAAAAATCTTAGTTCCTAATAATATGTGAATACATAGATATAGTCAACATCTAACATACATAAGTGGTTCGACCTCAGATAGAAGATCGACTACGAATTCTAGCACACGTTCAAGTAGATTTTGGTTCATTCGCATAGACGGTGTCCGAGGACTTAGGTGGTTCGACCTCAGATAGAAGATCAACTGCGTACTATATCGATGCATCACGAACCTCATTTTCAGTAAAAGCAATGTCCAATGGCATATTTCCAGCGTGTAACTCAAGTAGCATGAGTGTCATAACACCGTTGTGACCTGTAAGAATAGTAGTAGTACGTAAGAAACTTTTTGAAAGGGTAAACAACTATACTCTTTTAATCATGATAACGCATAAAAGAGATTCCGTAGGTGACTATTAACTAGATGACTATTAAAGTGACATAAAATTTTACCTGAGGTTTCTGATTGAGAAATAGGCTTCGCTATTAAGATGGGGAACGCCTGAAGTGTATCAGCTTTCATCTCTGAATTGTACGCCACTGACCTGATGAAGTGTGGTAGAGATTGAGCAAGTGGTGCTTTTGTAGTCTTAAGCTTCAGCTCCTTAAGCGTGTGGTTGCAGTTCATGACAGTTATCTCGTGAGACTCTAAATTTATGCACATACCAACAATGCTTTCTATCAATTAGGTAGGGGCGGTAGATACAAGCAATCTCCGTGTACCATGCCCGTCTGGATTTGACATAAGCAAGGGATCCCATGGGAATCCCAACGGATTTCTTCTTCTGAGGTTTTAGATACACTGAATGGAGCTTTACAATTTCATTGACGAAACTGAACTCGACGAAGTCATACTTTTTTGGATCTTTTTGTTTCTCCATAGTTGACTACGGAAACATTTAATTATAGTGCCAATGGCCTAGCAAAAAAGGGGCGAAGTAGACGGTTATTTGGGGCAAAAGTAGACATATACTTTGATTATTAAAAAGTAGACGACTATGTATGAGTGAACGGTTTAAAATCTTACCAGTGGGGGAAATTAGATGTGTAAGGGACAAGATTTCTTTAAAGATGTTCACCGATAGCTGAAGCCCGTTCCAGGTTAGAAATTGACTAACAAGGATAGCTCAAAAATGTTATTAAGTATAACGAAGGGTAGCGTTAACAAATAATGTCTTACTCGCCAGCTTTCTTCAAGCCTCGCTTCAAGAACTTCTATTTGTTAGAGGTTTGGTCTGGTGAGAATCTTTGAGAGCTCCTCAGGTTTTTCAATCTTTCTTTGCCGTTTCGCCGAGAGTACAAAGTCTGTCATAGAATCTGGAGCAGCCCTTGGACGGCCACTTTTATCTATTAGTGGTTGGGGATATGCCAACATTTTCTCTTCTTTTGGCTGGTCTTCTTGTGGCTGGTCTTCTTGTGGCTGGTTTGAGGTCTGTTTTTTCTCTTCTTGTGTTAGACCAAGAGAAAAGACAGGAGGGGCGACATCTATTGGAGGAAGTACTACCTGTTTACGAATAGACAAAATGACTATTTAAGTACAAAGACTACCAGAAATTGACAAAGTTTACATTAAGTACGAACTTGATTAGCATCTTGCGCATGATTCTCTAAGGAAGGGATTTTGTTCTCTGGTAGGTGTGTATTTTCCTCCATGGCCTGGTTATAATCATGAATACTTGATTATTAAAAAGTAGACAAATACTNGGTACGACATCTATTGGAGGAAGTACTACCTGTTTACGGATAGACAAAATGACTATTTAAGTACAAAGACTACCAGAAACTGACAAAGTTTACATTTTGTACGAACTTGATTAGCATCTTGTGCAGAATTCTCTGAGGAAGGGATTTTGTTCTCTGGTAGGTGTGTATTCTCCTCCATGGCCTGGTTATAATCATGAATACTTGATTATTAAAAAGTAGACAAATACTTGATTATTAAAAAGTAGACGACTATGTATGAATCAAAATTAAATGTAAAGTATTAATTTAAAGTACATGACTATATAATTATGGTAGTTATATAAAAAGTAGTCGGCTAACCTCTTTCTCATAATTATCCTTTGGCTTGTCAGACAGTAGGTGTGTATTCTCCTCCATGGCCTGGTTATAATCATGGATACTTGATTATTAGAAAGTAGACAGATACTTTATTATTAAAAAGTAGACGACTATGTATGAATCGAAATTGAAGGTAAAGTATTTTAAAGTATTTGACTATCTATTTAGGGTAGTATAAGAAATTAGTCGGCTTGTATCTTCCTCTGCTAGTGAACTTGATAATCTAAAGTACATGACTATCTAATTATGGTAGTTATATAAAAAGTAGTCGGCTTACCTCTTTCTCATAATTATCCCCTGGCTTATCAGACAGTCTGGTGGTTATGATGGTCTGTTTTCATAAACATATATAGCATTTTAGGAAAATGATATTCACTATTAACATAAGGTAGTTGTCTGTATTAAGAAACTACCTCGTCAGGAGTAGGTTGAAGATCAGATAGCACATAAGATATCCTGTTATTAGCGATTGTCACTGCATCAAGTACATCCTCCCCATCCTTGCCATGCTGATGATTCTTACCATCTTCAAAATCCATTTCAACCTCCACAGACTTACCACCCTCTCCAGCCTTTTCATCCTCCTCATTCTTTCCATCCTCATCGTCATCGTCATCATCATCAACAACTTCATTCTCGTTTACATCATCAGATTCATTTGCATTGTCGTTCCCGTTTGAATCCTCGTCATCGTTAGCTTCTTCTCCATCATTGGTATCATCCTCTGAATTGTTTTCATCATAGTCAGTTTCGACACCCATGGTATCCTCCTTGGTTTTAGTTTGATCCTTAGGCTGTGGTTGAAAATGTTCCTCATCATTTCCAAGCGACGTGTTTTCATTTATATTAAGTTTGCTAACCTCAAGAGAAAACTTTGCTAGCGCTGATGCAACATCGGTCCGTAGAAGGGAAAAATCAGCTTTCAAAGTATTGACCTCTTAAAATGGCATTGGCAGCAACCACCTTATGAAAAAATGCTGACGCAGCAGAATCTACTAATAGCTCGACATTCACATCCGAATTCTGCACATTTGGGGCCGTTGATGTTTGTGTCGTTGTTGTTTGTGCCTTTGGTGGTTTAATATGGTCACATGCCCTTACCCCGCCAGTCCGATTCCTTTGTGAAGATATCGCAACGTTTTATTGCATCCATTAAGTTGTCAACTCGGTGGTCTTCTTCTTCATCCGAGAAGCTCATCTTTGTATCGTCAAAAACATTGTCCTTGTCTTCAAGTATTGGTTTCACAACAACCTGTTACAAAGTGGAGGAAATAGTTGTCTATTAAAACCATATGAAATAGATGACTATAGTCGACTATTAATGAAATGCTTTATTTGTAGACTTATGTGTCACCGATAATAATAATTGTTGTTGACTATTTATATGAAGTGGAAATAGTTGTTTTTTAAAACAATATAAAATAGATGACTTATTTGTAGACTTATGAGTAAATGGTAATAGTAATTGTAGTTGACTATTTATATAAAAAGGAAATAGTTGTCTACTTGCGATTAAATTTATAGTTGGATACCTTGTGCTCTGTGTCAAGAAACTTCATGTAAGGCACGGAGATGTTGATTGGCTTATAAGCACCAGGGTGTAGTATTGGAACTTCATCTTCTTCGTTTTTCATCATCCGCCAAACTGGCTTTGATAGACTTTCCCTTCACATCCTTAGACAATATGATGGGAGAACAAGTTAATACAACCATCTGTAGTGCGTTTGTGAAGCCCTGAAACGCACAAGTTGTTTGGCAAAGGTTTGGCAAGGTAGCACATTTTTTTTTGATACTTTCCATGGTTTGGTCAAACGATTTGCGACCCCAAGGATAAGCAAGAAATGCGTCCAAATCTTTAACCATCCAGATGTGTTCCCCATTAATTTTAGTATTCTTAGAAGTAGGACATAGAACTCCATCGACAAGCAAAAGGCAAGCTAGCCTGAATCTTGTGTCATTGTCTTTGTACGGCCTGCCTAAAAGGGTGTTCAATATCCATTGCGGAGTTGCGTTCTTCTCTTAAACAAAAAATTGTTGCGTGTACTTTTTGATTTTATCTTCATCAACTGCCGAAGAACCCGATAATTTGGAGCAATCGAGACCAGTAGCAATGGCAAACTCTCTGATTGAGAAGCGAATTGGCTGACCCGCAAAGAGACATATCTCTTTCTTTTTTTCCGTTACGAGTTGCCTAGACAAAATGAAGTGTAGGAATTTGATGGAAGATGTGATCTTGTTAGCAACTTCAATCAGTTTGCCGAATTGGGACTCCCTAAGCTTCTCCATGTGGTCTTCTTCTAGTGCAAAGGTAATGGCGTAAGGATAATTAAGCTGAAATTAGGTGTTGACCTTCTTGTTTACAGGCTCATCGTCTAATTTGAAGAGCTTCTCCGGTAACAGACTCATTGTGTAATCACTGATAACATAAACACAAGGAATTTAGGAAGTACGAAATAGTCGACTATGAAATGGTAGGTACAAAATATCATTAATAGCTAACTATATATCTAATAGGTAATAATACACAAATGGTAGATAACTATGTAGCATTGCCTATGTACTTACTAATAGGTAACTATCTTTGTACACGCCAAACAGAATAAGTTTAAGAAGTAGTTGACTACTTTCATAGTGCGAAAATATGTTGTTTGAATCGAATGCGTGAAATCGATACACATTGATTGAACTGGTACACAAATCCTCTATAACGGCGGCGGTACTAATTTTGGAACTAGGTTTTATGAACTTACCCTAGGAGACCAGCGGCGGAAGTCCGGCGTTTGTCCTCGGTAGGCGATATCCGATGACGAGTCCGTAATTGGGTGAAGCGGCGCTCAAGAACAAGATAGAAGATCAGGTGCAAGTATGGCAGGTGCAACGATTAGGGTTTTCGGTGTTGAAATTCAACAATGGAAAGAGAAGGTGAAGAGAAGGAAAAGAGGAAGAGGAAAGAGAAGAGAAAGAGAAAGAGAAACGTTAGTCTCTTCAACTTTGTTTTTTATTTTAATTTTTAAAAAGTTTGTAGAAGTTATCGAGGTAGTTGTCAGACTCAAATAAAAACTGCAACGTTATTGATCTAAAAAATGTGTTACTGTGAATAGTATATTTTTAGGAGAATATATAATTGAAATAGTTGAATGTTTTATAATTGTCTATGAGATTATAAACCTTGAACAAATAAAAAGATAGACAAACTACAAATAAAAATTAGCCAAACTAGAAATAAAAAGGTAGACAAACAACAAATTAAAAGATAGACAAACTACAAATAAAAAGTTCTTACAATTACGAAATAGTCTACTACTAATAACAAATAAAACATTTATGATAGTCTACTATAATATGGGGACTACGAGAAGAGTTTACTAAGACATAGAACATTCAATTAGATTGAATTCAAATTCAATCCCTCAACAATTGGTACTGGGTATAAAGGTAGCACTCTCACATCACATCATCGTGTGCTTCAAACCGCATTTAGGGAATTCATTTAGAACGTTGGGCAAATTAAGCCGGCTATCATTTCGCATATTGGTGATGGTATCCATGACCTCCTCCCCAATGTCGATCATGTAACTCATGTGAGATCTCCATCCAACTACACAGTCTAACAGTTCGAGTGCTCTTGGATATTGGCCATATGCGATGGCCAATATTGCAAACATATAGGTCGCATGATGTATACCCGCTTTAGAAGCCCTATTGAAATACCTAACAACATCCTCAAGGTCAACGGCAACTAGCATTCTGCTCAGTCCACACAAGTACAATGCCTTAGGATTACCTGATTTGATTGCCAGATAAAAGAAGGTAGGGTACCGATACATTAAGCTGGTATCTTCAACAAAATTAGATAGGTTGAGCTCCCTCATGACAGATGGTTCCTTCAATGTTTCATTTAGCAGCTTACACGAACATCCTAAGCGACAAGCGTCCTTTGCAGATTCTCTTCCCACCCTTACTAGCACATCAACTAGTACATCTCGTATTTGGTGAAACACATTAGTTTGTTGGGGTGTGGCATACTGTGGATCAGTGTCCATGTTGCTACATAATTAGATAGTCGGGGATATAGTCAATTAGTATAACGTGACTACACAACGAATGTATTTGACTACTGTATTTATATTTGACTAGGTGGGAGCTATGATAATAAAGTAGTCAATTATATACAAAAGATAAAAACTACATAAATAAACAACTACTCAAAATAATCCGAGACTCGGCCTATGACAATAAAATAGCCAACTATCGTAGTCAACTATATGCATAAATTTGTAGCAAACAAAATGTAAACATGGTAGACAGACAACTTGTGTTGGAAAATATCCAACTATTCTAAACAACACCAGATTGAACCTATGAGACTAAGGTACTCCATTATGCAAATAAAACTATAGATAAAATAGAATAGTCAACTATATGTAAGCAACCAATATGTAATCAACTATTCTAAATAACTATGAACTAAAATAGTCAACTACTCGAAACCAACTATTCTAAACAATACCATATTGAACCTATGATATAGGAAAGGCGTCTACTTTGGGTCGAAGATGGAGTCTGAATTACAGATCTATTCTAAACAACATCAGATCTAGTGTACATCCATACAAATCGGAGCTACATTGAACTATTCAATCTCAGGAAAAAAAGGAAGCGTTTATACATGTGAGACGGAGGAGACGACAGTGAGGAAGACGGATGGAGACTGTGAGAAAGCCACCGATGAGGAAGACGTTTGGAGCCTGTGAGGAAGACGCCGGTGGAAAAGACGCCGTTGAGGAAGAGCCTGGTGAGGAAGACGACGGTGAGGAAGAGGGTAGTGAGGAAGTCGACGGGGAGGAAGAGAGAGAATAAAATGCAGGGTTTGTTTTTGTTGATATGGAAGAAAGAGAAAGATATTTGAATATGGAAGAAAGAGAAAATTAACTTGTGAGAAAAGATGAAAAAACTGGATGCTAGAAATGCGTATAATTAATATTGGGTAAAATAGCTGAGGGGCTGCAGGGTATTTTCCCTGGATTTACTTTTGAATAAAATAATGTTTTTATTATTTAATTTTGCTCCAAAGTTATGTTACCACACCTATTTTCCTTATTAACAATAAAAGTAAAATTTATAATCGATTCCTAATCCTAAAAGGTAAAAGGAAAAAAATAGTAGTTATGTTTAAATTAAGGAAATTAAACAAAAACTATAAATAAAAACTAAAGTTAAAAATAGGAAAAAAAGCTTAAAAATACACGAACTCTACAAAATTTGGACGTTTAATACACGAACTATTTTGACACCTATAAAAATACACAGACTAACATTGATACCCATTTTAATACTCCAACTTTCAAAATTCGTAGCTTTAACACCGATTCCGTCAGTCCCGTTAATCCGTCGAACGGATGTTAGAAAACACTGTTTAGACTATAAAAAACTTGGGTTTTTCACAGGTGAAAAGACTAATGTTACCCTTGGCTTATTTCCCCCAAAAAAAAAAATAATCCCCGACTTGTTTGTAATATCATTCAGAGCCTTTCGAGCTCCGGGTTTCTTATGACCAAGTACATATCCTTTGGTTTTCATGGAAGCAGCGGTAACAGACTCTGAAGTAGCAAAAAAGAAAAAGAAAAAAACAATCAAAGCATCCATCAACAGTCTTAAACATATGATTTGAAAGAGATAGAGAAAGATTAACTACTTTTGCGATGAATCGGAGCGTTCTCGTCAGGGAAAATCATCTGTTGAAGAGCGTTCATGTTCGCCATAGGCTTCATCCTACAACGAACCGCACATTGCATCATAAACTCAGCAAATCGATCAACAATCTCTCCCTTCCACACCGATCCATCTTCGATTTTCCTATGTCGAGAGAGAGAGAGAGAAAGAGAGAGAGAGAGAGAGAGAGAGAGAGAGAGAGAGAGAGAGAAAAGATAGAAATTGATTTATGGTTAGATCGATTTGGAGATTATTTTTTTTGGAGAAAAATAAGCCAAGGGTAACATTAGTCTTTTCACCTGTGAAAAATCACGTTTTTTTTGTCTAAACTGCGTTTTCTAACATCCGTTCGACGGATTAACGGGGCTGACGGAATCGGTGTTAAAGCTACGAATTTTGAAAGTTTGAGTATTAAAATGGGTGCCAACGTTAGTCTATGTATTTTTCTGGATGTCAAAATAGTTCGTGTATTAAACGTCCAAATTTTGTAGAGTTTGTGTGTGTATTTTTAAGTTTTTTCCCCTTAAAAAGAAAGAAAACCCATATTTCAGAATAGAATAAAGAAATAAAACAATTGATAACAATCATTAAAAGAAAAGGGAAAACGACGTATTTCCACCTCAAGTTGTTGATATAATTATAAATCCATCCGAAGTTTGGACCTCGACACAGATCCCCCTAATTCGAAAGTTACAGACGTATTTCCCCCTTATTTTAAAGTTGCAGACGTATTTACACACAATATTGGAGTTCGCAACTTTAGACCACATAGACCATCATTTATGTCGGTTTACCGTTTACCAAATGATACTTAACCATTTAAAATCAGAACTAAACCGGTTTATTAAATCGATTAAAGAAATTAACCACATTTGACCCGGGTTAAAACATATAACCGAATTAAAATCTGATTCCCACCAAAACCAACCCAAAAACCCCACCCGGTAATGACCCGACCCGATTTGTTTTTCACCCGATTTTTTTTTTCTTCTCCTCATGTGGTCTCTCACCGTCGATAATTTCTTCTTCGATTATCGCATCAATCTGGACAAAAGATGCTTACTTTATTGATTATCACTTTTGGCCTAATCCCTTAAGTTTTGTTCGTTGGATTTGATTGCCTCAAAGATGCTAACTTTATTGATTATCATTATTGTGTTCGTCTTCATCCTCTGCTATTCTCCTGCGATGGTGGCTGATGAAGAAGATATAAGATGTTTGTTTATGAGTGAAGCAGAAGAAGATCGGGTCGGCTCGTTTACCGGTCGGTATTTGGGTTGGGAATTGATGCGTCCCTACGAGACCAACTCCAGAAGAAGGCTGATCGGAAAGCGAGGCTGCAACAAGGCCGCGACGGTGATGACGGATGGGGAAGCGACCGCGTTGGTGAAGAGGTGTTGGTGACGTTTTGCGACGATGATGATGGTATGATGGTGCCGCAATAGATGATTATACGTTAGGGGTTTATGTGATTAGATGGAAGAGAACAGGTAGAAGAGTTTCTTAGTCACAGCGTGTATAGAAACTCAGATTCGAAGAACGCATTCAAGGAATCAGATTGAGAGAAGAAACAAATCGACTTGATGGTTGCATATAAGTTCTTCGCTGAAGAACAAAGGATACGTCACTTGGGGTTTTATAATCCCAACCCTAAGCGACATAACCCTAAACAACAAGGTGTTTGAAAATAAACTACAAGGCGTTTACAACTTGAATAAAAACAACGAGGCGTCCCAGCCATAAGGCTCCTACTCGGTGCACCTCTAAAATACTAAGTACATAGTCAATGTGACTTGTACATTATTACCCATTGGTCATAACTCCTAAGTAACT
>PKMM01049127.1:0-69873 GCA_002933915.1 Eutrema heterophyllum | reverse complement strand
AAGAATGCTCCACGCTAATCAAATGTCAAATTCCAGCAACAACAATTAGATATGATGAAGCAATATACAATGCAGAACTAAAATCTCGACACAGCCCTAAACGAAACCTAACAATCTAAGCAACGAAAATTGATAAGAATCACACTAAACCCTAACAAACCTAGGCGACACCACAATGTCGCAGCAATAATTCCAGATCGATGCAATCAACTAAACTTAATTCGATTAGGTCTTATGCAGCGAAAACAGAAACACCAACAATTCGCTTAGGGTTCTTATGCCAATCGAAAATCAGAGACAGTAATCAAAGATGGTGGATTAGGGTTAGGAATTCTCAGCCTTTGGTTCAGAGTTGGCTCTGATACCACTTGATGCGAACTCCCTAGGACAACTCTGATTTAGGCTGCTAATGACGTGATGGTGAAGATTATGATGATGGCGCGGCGGTGGAGGCGTGAGCTGTTGGAGCTTGGATCGTGATTAATAGGAGAACGGAGTGGTGATTATATGGGTAGAAGTTTAAGGTGATCAGATGGGATAGGACAGTTTGTAGAGTTTCTAGGTCACAACGTGTATGAGAAACTCGGACTCTTAGAACGCATTCAAGGAATCAAGGTGAGGAAGAGAGTTTCGATATTGCTCTTGTATTAAACTTCTTCGCTGCCGAACAAAGGAGACGTCACTTGGGGTTTTATAATCCCAACCCTAAGCGACATAACCCTAAACAACAAGGTGTTTGAAAATAAACTACAAGGCGTTTACAACTTGAATAAAAACAACGAGGCGTCCCAGCCATAAGGCTCCTACTCGGTGCACCTCTAAAATACTAAGTACATAGTCAATGTGACTTGTACATTATTACCCATTGGTCATAACTCCTAAGTAACTCGCCGTAGTGAATCATCTGCCTCGTTAAAAACCATGCCGATAAAACCCTGTGGGACAAAACCCAACATGGAAAAGAGTACAGACTCCTCACCTAAGTTACTTAGTCCTCATGACCGGGTGTAGTCTCCAAAGTAAAGATGTTGAAGACTTGAATCATTGGTAGAGTGCGTAATCCTTCTGCTAGGAGTGAGTGAGCTTCCTTTGCCATCTCCTTAGCTCTAGACCGAGTGATTACTCCAACTGGCTCCGGCTCCTCTTCTGCTTCTGCTTCCTTGCCATCCATGATCACATCAGGTATGGTTACAATCGGGTTTACTTTGGTCTAGAATCGGCTCCATCGCCGGCTTCTCTTTCAAAGAGCCATGGAAACGGAAGCTCGCCTTCGCTAACCCTAACTGAACCGTCGGTAGACCGCGCGCCGCCACGGCCTACGAGCTCGTACGAGTCTGCGAGGAACTTCAGAGCAGATTCGAAGAGGTCGAGATTCCGTTGATGATCGTACTCGGCGGAGATGACGTCGTCTGCGATCCGTCCTCCGTGGAGGAGCTTTACCGGAGATGCAATAGCAGAGACAAGACGATTAAGATCTATCAAGGGATGTGGCACCAGCTGATTGGAGGGTCGGAGGAGAACGTCGATTTGGTTTTCGGAGATATTTTGGATTGGATTAAGAAACGATCTGAAATCGGCCGCCATTGACGGTGGTAGCAAAGCTTAAAAAACTCCGGCTACAATGCTCAAACTCTTTTAGTTTTTTTCTGGGAAAACGACGTATCTCCGATTCCGGCCACCACCGCGCATCCTCCTCCGTCCAGATTGCTGCCTTTTCGAAAATCTTAATTTCAATTTTTGGTGTGTAAAACAATCTTCACTCTTTGCTTTCTCTCGAAATTCTATGGGTTTTACAAAATTCTGAAATTCTGAGATTTAAATCCCAAACGAGAGAAGTTAAGATACAGAGAGGGGAAGAAGATGAGGAAGAAGATGGTTGGTTTCGAGGATGGGAAAAAGAGAGAGAAATACTGAAATTATCATCAGTAACTTTGTGTCGTTTTCCCAAAAGAAAATGATTAAAAGCTAAGATTTAAAAAAAAAAAAAACCATTTCTATTTAGAATAAAGAAATCTTATTATATAAAACTGAATGTTTCAAAATTGCTAATTCACCTTATCGCGACACGTGTCAAATCAAATTTGGAAAATTTTAAAATCGATTAATAAAAAAACTTAAAAATTATGAAAATCTAATAACCGATTCATAATCTTAAAAGATAAAGTTACTAAAAAATTGAATTTATCCTAAAAGGCAAAATTAATATAAAAAGAGAAAAACAATCTTTAGTTTTTCCATTTCGATTAAGGAAATTAATCATAAAAGAAAAAAAAAATTCTAATTTCTAACCTCTATATAAACCACAACTCGGTAATATGTCAATTACACACCAAAAAAATAAAAGTCCAATAATCGTATCCAAATCTATTTACTGCATATCTTCACCAAATTTTTCTTTCAAGGTATATATTTATTTCATCGTAAACTTTATTTTTAAATTTATGTATTATATATTTTCACGGGTGATTTAATTTTGTTTTCAATTTTTTATTTTTAATTTTTTTCACGGTTATAAAATATTAAATTACAAATCCGCCTGCAATAAATAACCGAAATCTAACATTGTTGCTTAATTTTGGTTTGGATCAATTCGATACTGTTCGGTTTGATAGATTACCCAAAAATCAAATTAAATACCAAATTGAACCAAAAAAACTAAATACCGAACTGAAAACCAGATTACAGATTAGGCAGAGACGAAATCCAACGGCTGCGATGCAACAATGATCGTTAGTGGAGCTTGCGGCTTCTCTTCATCACCCTCCGTCGCCTCTTCGTCCGCCGCCGTAACCGTCACCGTCACGTCCTTCAACGCTTCCTCTCTCTCCTTCAACCTCAACATCATTCCCTCTGTCCTCCTTACACACTCCTCCAGTTCCAGCTTCGTTCTCCTCCGTCCCCTTGCCTTCTCCCTTATCCGCCATCGCAGCAGCTGCTCGCGTCGCTCTCTCCGCCGTCTCTCCTTCCATGGGAAACAAAACCCATTCTTTTCCCAGTCTTCTACGCGGGCTACTTCCACTGCTCAGCGGATCGGGACTTTCGTCGAACACGTTGCAGGCATTAAAGAATCGGAAGAGCGAACCATCGATTTCGGGGATTTGGAGTCTGCTAGAAACGACGTGAGGTATGTTGCGACTCGTAGAGTGGAGACGGATGTGGAAGTGAGAGAATTAGAAGACTTGCCTGAAGAGTGGCGACGCTCGAAGCTTGCTTGGCTGTGTAAAGAAGCTCCGTCGCATAAGGCCGTGACGCTTGTGAGGCTCTTGAATGCGCAGAAGAAATGGGTTCGGCAAGAAGACGCTACTTACATCGCTCTTCATTGTATGCGAATTCGTGAGAACGAAACAGGATTCAGGGTAATGCTAGATTGCATCAATTTTAGAGAAGATATGGCTTGTTGATGCTAGATTGCAGTAATGCTGCTTTGTTTGCAATTGATTTGGCTGATTTGTGCTGAAAGTTTTCATCTTTTAGGTGTATAGATGGATGACGCAGCAGAATTGGTACCGGTTTGATTTCGGGTTAGCTACGAAGCTAGCTGATTTCTTAGGCAAAGAACGGAAATTTACAAAATGCCGGGAGGTATTCGACGATATTATGAATCAAGGGCGTGTCCCAAGTGAATCCACATTTCATATTCTTGTAGTTGCTTATCTAAGTAGCTCAGAGCAAGGCTGTCTCGAAGAAGCGTGCAGCGTTTACAACAGGATGATTCAGCTTGGAGGTTACAAACCGCGTCTTAGTCTGCATAATTCTTTGTTTAGAGCTCTGGTTAGCAAACAGGGAGGGCCGTCGAATGATGACCTTAAGCAAGCTGAGTTTATCTTCCACAATGTTGTGACAACCAGGCTTGAGGTACAGAAGGATATATATACCGGATTAATATGGCTGCATAGTTGCCAAGACGAAGTTGACAAAGACAGGATAAACTCTCTTAGATTGGAGATGAAGGAGGCGGGTTTTCGAGAGAGTAAAGAAGTTGTAGTCTCGTTACTGAGAGCATATGCAAAGGAAGGAGGCGTGGAAGAAGTCGAGAGGACATGGCTCGAATTGCTTGATTTAGATTGCGGTATACCTTCTCAAGCGTTTGTGTACAAAATGGAAGCTTATTCAAAAGTCGGGGATTCTGCAAAAGCTTTGGAGATATTTAGGGAGATGGAGATGCATCTAGGTGGTGCAACAGTTTCTGGATACCACAAAATCATTGAGGTTCTATGTAAAGTACAGAAATTGGAATTTGTGGAATCTCTCTTGAAAGAGTTTGTAGAAAGCGGAAAGAAACCGCTCCTACCGTCATACATCGAGATAGTTAAAATGTACTTCGGTTTGGGTTTACATGAGAAATTGGAGATGGCTTTTGTTGAGTGCTTGGAGAAATGCCAACCTAGCCAGACTATATATAACTTATACTTGGATTCATTGGTTAAGATCAGCAACCTCGAGAAAGCAGGGGATGTTTTCGATGAAATGAAAAACAACGGGACAATCAATGTGAATGCTAGATCCTGCAACACTCTTTTGAAGGGATACTTAGATTCTGAAAATCATGTGAAGGCAAAGAAGATATATGAGCTGATGAGCTTGAAGAAATACGAAATCGAGCCACCGCTTATGGAAAAGCTTGATTACATCCTGAGCTTGGTGAAAAAAGAGGTGAAGAAACCTTTGAGCATGAAGTTAAGCAAAGAACAGCGCGAGGTATTGGTGGGTTTGCTGTTAGGTGGCTTGCGAATCGAATCAGACAAAGCGATCAAGAGCCACAAAATCATATTTGAATTCAGAGATAATTCTCAGGCTCATTTGATTCTGAGACAACACATACATGACCAGTTCCGCGAGTGGTTGCCTCCTTTGAGCAATTTTCAAGAGGCCATACCGTTCAAATTCTCTTCAGTTTCCCATTCCTACTTTGGGTTTTACGCTGATCATTTCTGGCCAAAGGGCCGGTCTGAGATTCCAAAACTGATTCATCGGTGGCTCTCGCCACACTCACTCGCTTATTGGTATATGTACAGCGGCTTTAAAACATCGTCCGGAGACATTATATTGAGATTGAAGGGAAGTCTAGAAGGTGTTGAGAAGGTGGTGAAGGCTCTGAGAGTGAAATCTATGGAATGTCGGGTTAAGAAGAAAGGAAAAGTTTTCTGGATCGGACTACAGGGAACAAACTCGGCTTGGTTCTGGAAACTAATAGAGCCTCACGTATTAGAGGACTTGAAAGATCATCTGAAACCTGCTTCTGAGTCAATGGACAATGATGGAGAAGAAGAACGAAGCATCAACTTTGACACAAGCTCAGATCACAGCGATGATAGCATTGATTAAGAAGTACATATCAGATGAAACTCAACAATGTTGATTTGAACTAGTTGAGGTTTGATAACATCGTTGAACTTCTCCTCTTTTCGGCAAATACAGGAAAATAGTAATTAGATTCAACAAAACCTCCTAAAGAAAATTCAGCATAAGGTCTTCTCTGCAATATGTCTACTGATGCTAAACTAGATATTTGGCCTTCAATGAAAATGATAAATTTTGATATACGAAATTGATACTTCTTACGTATTTTTGGAATGTTTCAATCCTTTTTGGAAATCATAAAAAAATGACATGATTTGTAGTACAGAAAATTACAGAAACTAACCTTTTTTCTTTTTTTTTTCATATGAAATTTATTCATTATATAAAACATAGGAGAAATACACAAAATACAAGGGTGGTATGCGTTTTTGGTACACCAAGCCGGCGGAAAACGAAAATTCTCCGGAAACTAAGCCCGCGGAAAACGAAAATTCTCCGGAAACTAAGCCCAACACACTGGAGACTAAGCCCGATACACGGGAGACTAAGCCCGATACACGGGAAACTAAGCCCAAAATACGAGAAACAACAACAACATAAACCATAAATTCGATAACTCCGAACCCAAACAAAAAAAAAGCAACCGAACAAGCGAGAATTTATAAGGCTGAACAACACATCCTGACAATAAAATGGAAGGTTACATGAGATTATTCAACTCTTTCAGTCCAAGGACACACCATGCTGACCGTGAAAATACCATGTTTTTCACCTTCCTACCAACAACCGGATTTGACCCAAAAGATTGGGAAAGATTTTTACCGGTATTCGAAGGAAAATGAAACTGTTGAAGTACCCTAAGAAGAACGGATAAGAGACTAAAAACAGCGTTTAGAAAAAGAAGATCTAAGAATTTGACTCTTTTACCCAGACCTGCAGCAACCGGAAAACAACTGTAGAAAACTTCAGGTAATAGATCCAGCAACTCCAATACCACCGCTCAAGAATGCCGAACACAACACATACCCAGTCGCCTTCACTCGCCTCCACGCCGGAAGCTTCATTTTCGCCTGAAAAATCGAGGCCACTCCAAAGGTTTATGACACAAAAAATATAAACAAAAGCTGGTCAAACGCCGTGGTTGTGAAAGCCCACCGACGTCGACCAGAAGCGAAGCGAAGAGAAGAAGAAGTTTAAGAGAGAATATGGAGAGAAAAAAGGGGAGAGAGAAAGTAGATCTCTTGTCGATTTGATTAAAAAGGACATAAACTAACCTTCAAAAGTGTGGATATTATTAGAATAACACTTATGAAAGTTTCTCTAACTAAACTAACTTTCAAAAGTTGTCAAAAGATCTTTGAGACTATGAAACGACATATCTTATGTCAATGACACCAAATAGATATTAAATGAATGGAATTGTGATATAGATGTAATATAATGAAATAGAGCCGTTTTGAGGTTCCCTATGAAATGAGGCATGGAACGGAGCCACTACAAAGAAGTTCCGGGGGATAGGAATTAAACTTCGAGTTCATATTGTTTTTTCGTTTTAATAACGAAAATGTCATTATATATTTTATTTTCAATTTATTTGTTTTTTCAGCAAAAAAAACAAAATTGAAAACAAATTCAATTTATTTAAAAAAAATAATTAAAAACAAAACCATAAAACACAAAATAAAACAGATCTAACTTGAAAAAACATTTCAAAAATAAAATTTCTCTCTCCTCTTTTGCAACAAAGAGCAAAACCTCGCTTCCCTAAATCCATCAGTGGCGTCTGTCCCTGGCCGCTGCCACTGGCCAACCCTAATGGGCCAATGGCTAAGAAAAAGTGAACCTCCTTCTCACCCTTACCTCCTCCTCCAAAGTCGCCGCCTCAAAATCGCCATTAAAAAAACCCTCCTCCGCCGCCTTCCACTAGATTTGCTCCGCCGCCGCCTTCCGCCAAATCTGTTTCGCCGCCCCCTTCCACCAGAACTGCTCCGCCGCCGAACACAGAATTCCTCGTGCTTGTCGAACTTTTGTACAGTGTTTTCATCGGATTAATCATTTTTCGGTTGATATGCTGCTTCATGAGGTACGCCCACCACTTGTTCGACGAAATTCCCATATAAGCTTTCTTCCATCTTTTGTTGTTAGATGATTAAGAGATTTTGTATCTGCTAAGATTTCTTGGATAATCCGTGATTTCTGGCCACATTAACGTCACTCTGATTATGATAGTGACTTTCCCGGTGAGAATTTTTTTTTTTTTCAGTTTTCCATTAATGGTAGATTTATTTTTCAAATGGTGGCATATTTGTTGTCAAATGATGGGACATTTTTTGTTTTTGACGTCGATGGGACATTTTTTTGTGTGGATTTTTTTTATGAATTGATGGTAGATTTATTTTTAAATGATGGTAGATTTATTATTGAATTTTAGGGATTTATCTGGAAAAATCTTCTTCTTTTTCGATAGGTGACGGGCGACATGTCTGAAGAGTCACTGGACGATGCGACGGAAGGGGAGTCGAGTTGCCGACGAGGAAATTAATGGAGGAACTTCCGGCATAGTTTGGGGGAAACCAGTTCGAGTAGCGGCGGCGACGTCCGGATTTGACAGATTTTGAAAAAATACAAAAACCCAAATTTTTTGTGTGTGGTAGATATCTTGCAAAAGCGGTGGTTCCCGGTGAAGTACACAACATTCCAGTGAAAGGAGAGAAATTTCCGCAGAGGAATGAAAAAATATTTAAGTTGTTATTGTAGGTTGATTTGTTAACGCATGGTGGTAGATTTGTTTACTAAAAATACGTGTGTAAATTTGTTTACTTGAATGGTGGCATATTTGTTTACTTGGTGGTAGATTTAATTTTAGGGTTTGGTAGATTTATTTGAATGGTGACAGATTTGCTTGTAAGGTTTGGTAAATTTAAGGTTTCATCTCCAATAGGTATTTGGGCGTTGTGACTTCGGATCAGTCTTCGGCCATGTTTCGGGCATCTGAAATTTCTGGTGACGCTTATGAAATGTCAAGTGAGTTATCTCTTTAAATATCACATGATGATATAGTTATTTTCAATTGATGGTAGATTTAGTTTCATTTGGTTTATTTTCAATTGATGGTGTTAAATTGATGGTATCTCCGACATGTTCATGGGCTTCAAGACGGTGGATGAGTCTCCGGCGAGATTTCTGGATTCGTTTCAGCATGTTCTTCTACAAGTATAATTGATGGTAGATTTAGATTTGGTAGGTTTGTTTTTGAATTTGTACAAATGATAATTGTATTTTAAATGATATTGAGTGAATTTGTTTGTGAACTGATGATTGTAAAACAGTTCATGAGGCTATTCAAAAGGTGTTTGACGAAATTAGTCACTTTATTTACTTACTTTCATGTTTGCTTAGTATGTATAACCAGAATGAGTGAGATTTTAACCAAAAACACATGAACCAACCCAATTCAAAATTAAAATACGTATTCATTTTATATACCAAAAAAGAAAACAAACAAACACAAACCCAAAAAGAAATTACAAAGCTCATATGCCATCTTAGACACAGACTTACCTCTTTATTATTTTTTATGTTGCTTTGACTTAAGGGTTAATTGTGATTCTAGAAACATCCTTATCTCCATTTACCTCGCACTAACCACCAATATCGAGCGATCGCCTAACAAATATCCAAATATTCTACCATATGGCTTGATGCATATAAAAGCACTAGTATAATTTTTGATATGTCATTGACATTGTAGTACTTGACAATTGCATATCCATTGACAGATACGTTAAAATTGTGATTTAAGATGAAATGAAAGGTTAATCCCAGAAAAAAGAATCATATAACATATAAATATAACATCATTACGATAAATCTACCATCAAACAATAATTTTTCTCATACTTAGGCCTACGACAACCTTAGATCTTCACGATGAACGCCTGAATTTTTTCGCAAATATGAGGTTGTTTCGAGGGCAAAATCGTCATTTGTTAGTGTGGAGTAAACCAAAAGTCTACCGTCAGTAAAAGTGATCAAATCTACCGTTACTACAAATCTACCACAACGCATGCAACGTCGATAAATCTACCAACTTAATATAAATATACCTAATTCATGTAGCTCACGAGATTTAATAAACCTACCGCCATTACAGATAAATCTACCGCTTTTAAAATAAATCTACTGATTGTATATAAATCTGTTGTGTCGGAACATAAATCTACTACTATTATAAATCTAAGAACCAAAGTTTTTTCCTTTTCTAAATCTACCGTCATTAATAATAAATCTACAGTGTTAAAAACAAATCTACCACGCCAATGTTAATCTACCGTCATTAGAATAAATCTGCCATCACTGAAAAATGAACCATCCGAATATTTACCGTTGATAAATATGCCCCCATGACAAAGAAGTCTACCGTGGAGACGATTAATCTACTGTCAAATAAAATAAATCTACCATTTTGGTCAAACATCTATCAAAGAAGTCTACGAACATAAGTCTACCAACACTCATAAAATCGATCGTTTCTAAAAAAAAATATTGGCCAAAGAATAAGTCTACTGTCAGAAAGTTAAGTCTACGGTCCGTAAATTAAGTCTACCGAAAACAAACATATATGTCATCAAAGATCGGTAGACTTTCGTATTCGAGCACACTGGTTTTCCGTAAATAAATCTGACTTATGCATACGTGGAAATAAAATAGTAATAGCAGTTTCGTAATAACGTTTTTGCCAACAAAGCTCAAAAGGATAAAATCGGAATCCTAAATCATTTTAGTAATTTTGAAAGATTAGCATTCTTTTAATAATTTCTACACTTTTGAAGGTTATTTTATTTACTCTCCCTTTGTAGTATTACTTTGTAACTAGTGCATGATATATTTATCATTTTGAAGAACAAATTAAATTCTCAAATCGTTCATGATCTTATTTTCATTCTTGGAGATTAGGTTCTTCGAAAGGTAATATATGAACCAACATTCTTGATATGTGGAAAGCTTTAGACAAGATTTGCCTATCAATATTTTTACCCAACCGTATTTAGCTACTTAAAGCAACATTTCTATAGTTTTAAGATGATTGAAGGGAAGTCTATGGATTAAAATTTAGATGTATGTTGTACCGGTTAGGGAAATTGAGCGATAGATGGGTAAAATCGAGGAAGAGGTTCGGAGACTTTCGTTTTATATGTAAAGTTGTAGCTCGGCAATTACAAGGATGAAATAGGTCGATTAGAGAACGAACTACAAAGAAGTATTTGAGTTCGGTAATCTAAACGAACTGTGATATGGTCGGTGATTAAAAATCGGTGTGATTATTGTTTCAGAGCTCTTATTACGAAAATTCTGGGATCCCGTTCATAACAGGGGTACATTACTATTTATAGAAAAATTAAGACGGTGGATTACATATATTTTAAACCGCACGTACGGAGTTGACATGTTGCATGATCGGAGTAGACAGCTCGTACGTATGGATTGGACATATCGTACATACGGATTGGACATGTCGCACGATCGGGTGTGGTTGCGAGACGGGCTTTACCGCTTGATGGGCTTGGTCACGAAATGGGCCGATCTTCTAATGGGCCGATCGTTTGGTGGGCCGATCTGGATCGTGAAGACTTTAAGAGGGGTGTGCAGCCCGCTTCCAACGTATTAATTATGCTTATATTAGACTTGAAGAGATGTAAATAAATAAGGACAACGCCATTTACTTTGTGAATTCTTTTCCTAAGAAATATATACGATAGAAACCTTAATTTTGGAAAAAGTAGCAAGAGTTTTATATTCAAGGAGTTGGAGCTAGTTTAACCAGAAAAGGTTGGAAGAGAGCTTATATGTCAACAAGAAGTCTGCATGCAAGAAGAACACCTCAGAACTTCAAGGAAAGAAGAAGAACAAGAAGAAAAAGGTCAAAACAAGGTTGGTGAACATGTGGATCCATAGATCATTCCAAGAAAAAATGTTCACAAAGAAATGAGAAGAATGGCTAAAAAGAAATGGTAAAGTGAAGTAAAATAATCATATGATGGTTTAGAAGGTAGTAGTCACTGATGGGGAGGTATGTTAACAGATTTGGCGGAAAAACCTCATATATGTGGGAACTCTAAAGCTTCAAGGATGTTGGATGCTAGTTGAAAACTTTGTCGTGACTGCCATAAGAGAAGAAAAAAGCTACTAAAATGTGATTGGCAAGATGATCTTTACTTACTCGAAGGATTTGTTGTCTTAGACAGTGTAAACTCGACAAATGTTTCACATTATAAAACTATAAAACCGCTCCATTTTTGCTCCCGTTTAAACAACTACCAGTTCGAAACGGTTTATTTTATTCACTTGGATACGGAAAGGAAAATGATATGGGATGAGTTACCGGAATTATTTGTTGGATTTTATTATAAAAACATCCGAGTATTCCCAAATTGTTTTGGAATTACCCGAAGTATCTGAGATGCCCGTCCCAAAATTGACTCTTATCCAAATTAGTAAGAGTTTGAATAGTGATTTTAGCTACCCAAATAACATGAATCCTTCTTGTTTCCCGAATTTTCCGTCTTGTTTCTCTATCATAAATACTTCGGATACTGTTTTTTCAATATCTGAATTATCTTTTCCCACTATTTCTTATTCCGATATCAGAAATGGACGTATCTAGTTTTCTCCCCTGTTCGAAAAGGCGGCCACCGCGGGGATTAATCGGTGACTAGGCGCTCGGCGGCCNGGAGGTTTGATGTAAACGTAGGCATAAAGAAAGCTTTGGAATTTGATCAAATAATTTTAAGTTCCCTACACCTTTTACGGGGATCCGGTCACCATTAGCTATAATAACATTACCCTTAGCCGGTTTTATATTGTTAATGAGATTCGGGTTACTAATCATATGGTGAGAAGCACCTGAATCAATGACAAGTGTTTTACTTGGTTTAGAGGCAAATAGAGTGGTACCGGAATCCTTTAAGGAGACGATAGATCGGATGAGGGCTTCCAAGTCTGATTTCCTCACAACATCATTGTTGAATGCGACCATGGCCAGTTCCTCTCCTTGCTTGGATGTACCGGCTTGTCCGTATTCATCCGCGGTTTTGTGAGAAAGGTTAGTCATGAACTTGCTTGGCTTAAGATGAGGATGAAGAATCCAACATTTGTCCTTGGTATGCCCTTTCTTCTTACAATGATCGCAGATCCATACCTTTCTTTCTTCACGCTTGTAAGTCCCCTTATTTGCCATGAGGAGTTCCCCTTTTTCGCTAAAGAGGCCGAGAGACCCTTGTTCTTTTTGTATTTGGGAACATACCTCATCAAGATTTGGGAGTTTGTCGGCTCTTAGGAGATGTTTGATGAGGTCATTGTAGGTCGGGTTTAAGGTAAGCAAGAGGCCAAAGACCTTGTCTTGCTCTCTTCTTTCATTGAGTACGGCCGGATCCATGGTGCTTGGCCGGAGCATCTCAAGTTCGGCCCATAAACTCCGAAACTTTCCAAAATGCTTGGTGAACTCTAAGTCTTCTTGGCTTAGGTTATTGATGGCCTTCTTTACCTCAAACACTCGGGTTAAGTTGGAGGTATTTCCATATACATTCTTGAGAGTTTCCCATAACTCTTTAGTGGTTTCGCAATAAGAGTACGCTTCAAGGATGGGAGCTTCAAGTGAACTTTGAAGAATGGCTAGAAACGGCTTGATCTTCTTGGAACCATTTTGCTTCCTTCTCGAGATCAACCTCTTCTCCTTTTTCTTTGGTGGCTTCCTTTGGAGCTTGAGCCTTTTCGACATGGCTCCAAAGTCCGCGGCCACAAAGCGTGGTCCTTGTGGTTCTAGACCACAACAAATAGTTTGCTCCCTTGAGAACAACCGGAATCATAACGGGTTTTGAATTTTCCATGGTGAAAGGAAGTTCAAGAAATACACAAATCTAGCATTTCACAACTCAAGAATCAATGATTTTGAGGACTTAGTCTCAGAGTGAAAAGACTTAGAAAGATGTATTGCAAGAAAAAAAATTTTTGAAGGGAGAGAACGTAACGATTTTGAAGAATGATTTTGTGTATGCTTAATGAAAAGAGATTCTGAGATTTTGAGAATAAGAGAGTCAAGAACCAGATTCAATTAAGATCATGCTCTGATACCATGTTAGAATTTGCGGATTAAGAAGTGTAGAATAAGAGTGTAAGAATGAAACACAAGAGTAGAGAGAAGAGAGAATAGAGAGAAAGAATCTCTTAAATTGATGATATGAACAATGTGATTACATTCTCTATTTATAGAGTGATAAATTGAATTCAAAATGAGAGTGCATCATTAATCTAGGTGTGAATGTCACCACTCATCCTTATTCTAAGGAGGTGGTGTCATTCCTTGTTTGCATCCTTAATCTAAGGAGGTGGTGCCTACTCATCCTTAATATAAGGAGTGGTCACCACTCTTCCTTACTTTAAGGAAATATGTTCTCTTCTAGAATGGCTTGATCAATACCAAGCTCATCCATGTTCAATCCCATGAATGTTACCACATATATCGGTACAGTGTAAAACTGAAAGGTGATGTAAACGTTGACGTAGCTGCAGGCGAATGGGTTTCACCAAGCGGATACCATCTTCTTTGCAAAGGTTGCAATACTGATGGACAACGGAGAAGAAGGGTCTTTGAATATCTTGAGAATTTCGTTGGTTTTTGCGATTACGTTATCCTTTGTCCCGCCTATTTGCCTTATTACCTTTGCAATATGTTTGGAAACCTTGTGGTTTGCTTGGCGCGGATTCAATCACAGGCTAGAGGTCGCCTGCTTGTCGCGATCGGTCACATATTTTATCTGCTCTATCATTTGTTGTATTAAACCACCGCGACCTTCTGTGATTGAATCGCAAAACTGTTATAGAATTATCGGGTTTACTAATTTGGTTAATCTTGATTTCTCTTATTTCTAGTTCAGTATTTCAATTATGTAAACCGATTTAATGTGTTTAAACCGTTAGCTATTTCCAGCAAACGATATTTCCAGCAAACGATATATATTCTCGACCATTTGGGAATTTTAATCAATCGACAAATCTTCTTCAATCTCTCTATCTCACGATCATCACATTCATCATCCACCATTGAATCAGGTGTCTCCGAGATGATCTTTTCTTCCTTATGATCATCTTCTAGCCCTCGATTCTCCTTCCTCCAAGCTCTTGGTGGGCTTATGGGATTGGAATTTATCTCATACTATTTTACTGTTTCAAAAACTCACACCTTCTGTTTGCTCAGCATATGTCCGAACACCCATACGCGAATCTATCTATGGCTTGAAATTTGAAGATGAGAACTTTGACCTGAAACATGAGAGGAAAGGGATGCTCTCTATGGCTAACTCTGGCCCCAACACTAACGGCTCTCAGTTTTTCATCGAACTTCCCATCTGGATGGAAAACACGTCGTGTTTGGAAAGGTTACGAAAGAAATGGGAGTTGTTCGGTCGATTGAGCATGTTACCACGGAGGAACAGGCTTGCCCTTCTCAGGATGTTGTGATTCATGACTGGCCTATTGATCTAAACGAAAGCCCAGTAGAGTTGTCTTAGTGGATGGAGACTGTTGATTTTGTCAAGGCTAGTGGGAACGAGCACTTCAAGGTTCTTTTTTTCCCTCAACGTTTTGAATTGAATCGGATGTTCCAGAATTTCATTTCTATGAATCTGATCTGTTTTTTGGCACTTAGAAAATACTGTAAGGCTTTGCGCTATCTGGATATTTTCTGGGAGAAAGAGGGAATATTGATACCAATGTCTCTCATTCACTCTCTCTACTTGTGATCTTGCAGAGACGAGTACTGCCTTGCGTAAGACAAAGTCGCAAATCTTCACTAATAGTGCTGTAAGTTTCATGTTTTGACCTTTTGTTAAGCTTACATTCCTTGTTAATATCTTCTGTTGTTTGTCAAATCTATATAGACTATATATGTGTGTGTTTAGGTACCATCCGAAACATGTACAGTCTCTGGAATCTGTTGGTTTTTTCAAACAACCTATTTATTTTCGCACTCTGTCAGGTTTTCCACATGGATACCTGAACGGATGAGCTGCATTTTCGTTAGAATTATAGGTGTTTGGAGAATATATTGTGAACTAAATATTGAACTTGATTACAATGTAGACCTTCCATTTATTTTGGTTTTGTCCTTGAGATATGCTTATGGAACATACATACATAAAACTGATTAAATCATTGCTCAGATAACTTTGATTGCATTTCTAACTATGTCTCCAATGTTTTCACTAATCCAACTCAATTGATTTGGCTTCCCTCTATAGCTGATATTTTGTACTCGTGTTTATTATGGCTCCTGTGGCAGGCCTGCAAACTGAAATTTGGAGATGCAAAAGGAGCGTTGTTGGACACTGAATTTGCTATGCGTGATGAAGATAACAATGTTAAAGCATTGTTTCGACAAGGCCAGGTACTTAAAAAAGTTGTTGTTCCGACAGTGTTCTACAATCTAGGCCTAGATATATACGAAATAATGGATTTCTCTTGAGATGAATATGGTTTCTATTTCATAACTGTGCTTGTTGTTGTTGGTAATGTTAGGCATACATGGCTCTCAATAATATTGATGCTGCCGCAGAAAGCCTTGAGAAAGCTCTTCAATTCGAACCTAACGACGGTGAGTGTTTCTTCAACCGTCTATTGTTTAGTGGTTTTACTTGTTTGGTTCATCATCATTGATGTATATCTGAGAATATTACACACCTGACCTAAATTTATTGGGAGAGAAATCTAATTAACATGTTTTTACGCGTGTGCATGTTACCGGGTGTTGATTCTCAGCTGGTCTCAAGAAAGAATATGCTGCTGTAATGAAAAAGGTCGGTATGCTTATAAACAATCTGAGGAATTAAACTTGGAGCATAAAAGTCTTTAAGCTGATGTTAACACCTTAAGTTCTACGTATGTGCAGATTGCCGTTAGAGACAACGAAGAGAAAAAGCAGTACCGCAAAATGTTCGTATAGTCTTGGCTACATTTTAGGGTAAGCCTAAATTAGTCAATTTAAACTGTGGCATTTCCTTGCAAGCAACCACATACAAGTTTTAAAATGATTTGATGTTCGAGAAATCCCACTGTTTGCACCATTAATGCTTTATTTCGACTAATTTACTTAGCGTTTCTGCTGTGTAGGTTTGGTTGGATAGTGGAGAAGAGACTAACAAAAGGTGGAAAGAGCATATAAACAAAGAAAATATTCTAAAAAAGACTTTGGGAAGTGTTTCTATTTCCCTCATTTTGGCAAACAATGTTTACTTCTGCATTCCAGCAAAAGACTGATGCATAGTTTTTTACCCAAAAAGACAGATTCAATGTGACGAATGCAATTTTGAGTTACTCCGGTCGCTCTTGTTCTTGATTTCTTCCACATTTTTCTCTCTATGCTTGAACTGTGTTAAGAAATGCAGAAAACAATCGGCAAATAGGTACAATAATCTTTCGGGATTGTCGTTGCATGTTTTTGGGAAGAGAGCAAAGTTCATTTTAAGGACTCTAGGCAGTTTTAAACCTGAACATGCCAAAGTTCAGGACAAGTATCTGTTCATTTATGTTTTGTCAAATCAATTTTAGAAGACCAAACGAACCAAAGTTCTGGAAACAAATAGCAGAGACACAACAAATTCTCATGAAACAGAGAACTAAAAAACAGAGATTGAGAATTGAGAATTCACACGTTTATCCAGCAAGAAAGCAACTCTTGAACTCGTTCCAGTTCTTCATCACTGAATCTAAATGAAACATGATAAATACTCAAAACAAGAAGAGAAATCACACTTTTTTTGTAGGTAAACATAATCTGCTATTTTCTTTGTTTTGCTTTTCAATTTATAAAAAAGATGGAGTCTCTATTCATACAAAACCAGGAAATAGAACATCTCTTATATTTACCAAATTATAAGAAAATTTAAGAAGAAGGCTCGATCTTGATAGTCTTGCCACCTCATCAGTAATGATGTTTGTTGTTGCTCTGCTGATGACTCCTTGGTCAAGTTAATCTGCATAGTTCTTCCTTGAGGTTCCTTGACACTGCAGATAGACAAAAGCCACAAAAGATTGAGAATTGATAATTCACACGTTTATCCAGCAAGAAAGAAACTCTTCATCACTAAATCTAAACGAAAAAAAATAAATGACAACATTCATAGCTTTCAAGGACTGAGATTTATACCTCTGATGAAGACCAAATCCTTCGGTTTGGAGGAACGCGTTCAAGGCTGTTGAAGCAGCTCTGTTGTCAGAAAGGTATCGAGTGCTTCAGAAACTTTTCGCTTATATCGAAGATCAAATCTCTCTGTACTTTTCAACGCGGGCTATTTCAGAGCGAAACGTTTCAGTGTCGTTATGCTCATGAGGGTTCCCATCAACACTTGTGAGACAACGAGGTTCCAAAACAATTCTCATTACGTAAAAAATTCTTCGAATCGAAGCCCGCACAAATTGTTTAGTTTTGGATTCTTTTTCTTATACAGTTTTCTTCTCCGGTCATTGTCTCTTGCAACTTTGATGCTCTTCATCAACATGAGGCTCCAAGAGTTGGAGTATCCCGCATTCTTTTATCCATATGTTGTTGATATCGCCAGAGTAGAGCTTGAGTTGGAACACAAAATCAAGCTCAGTGGAAGTCACCTCCTATGCTTCAACGTAGAATATGTACAGATGCTCCGAGAAAATTGGTTTTGAGAAGTATTTCTGGAATGTAGAATCATTCTCTTTGAATTTGATTCTACATTTCAAGCAGTTTCGTTAGTTGAGATGAATCATTCTCTTTGAAGTTTTGAGATGTCTCGCTTCTTGATTAAGTTTAAAGCAGTTTCTAAAGTTGAGATGAATCTCTGGATTGCTAAAGGAGCAATCTAATCTCTCCAGGGACACGCAATTCTCTGCATCTAGAAACAATAGGGAATCCGGAAGCTCTGAGATTGATACCAGCTTCTGCATTCCGTTAAGTACAAGTCGACGTAGACGAGAGCATCCCTTGACCCATGGACCAATCTCTTGTATTTCTGTATCGCTCAAGTGAAGCTCTGTGATGATGTCAAGAATATACGGGAATTTCTTGAGGTTTTCAGAGTATGACATATGCAATTCTTTAAGATTATACCATGACCTGAACGATGAAGGAAGAACTTCTATTGACGTTCCAATAAGACTGAGATTTTCAATGTTGGTGGAAATTTCGGGAAAACTTTTTAACAATGAGCAACCATCGAGACAAAGTGTGATGAGGAATACCAAGTTGACGTTGGTTGGAAGAACCTCTAACTTTGAGCATCTACACAAATTCAACACCCGCAAACTACGAAGGTTTCCGATAGAGGCGGGGAGCTCCACTAGATTCAAGCATCCACTAAGATTCAAATCATGGAGATTAGTTGCATTCCCAATAGACAAAGGGAGCTCCACCAGACTCAAACATTCACTAAGATTCAAATCATAGAGATTAGTTGCATTCCCAATAGAGAAAGGGAGCTCCACCAGACCTAAACATCCACTAAGATCCAAATATTCGAGATTAGTTGCATTCCCAATAGAGGAAGGGAGCTCCACCAGAGTCGAACATCCACTAAGATCCAAATCTTCGAGATTAGTTGCATTCCCAATAGAAGAAGGGAGCTCCACCAGACTTGAACATCCACTAAGATTCAAATATAGGAGATTAGTTGCATTCCCAATAGAGGAAGGGAGCTCTACCAGACTTGAGCATCCACTAAGATTTAAATCATAGAGATTAGTTGCATTCCCAATAGAGGAAGGAAGCTCCACCAGACTTGAGCATCCACTAAGATTTAAATCATAGAGATTAGTTGCATTCCCAATAGAGAAAGGGAGCTCCCCCAGACTTGAGCATCCACTAAGATTCAAATTTAGGAGATTGGTTGCATTCCCAATAGAGGAAGGGAGCTCCACCAGACTTGAACATCCACTAAGATTTAAATCATAGAGATTAGTTGCATTCCCAATAGAGGAAGGGAGCTTCCCCAGACTTGAGCATCCACTAAGATTCAAATTTAGGAGATTGGTTGCATTCCCAATAGAGGAAGGGAGCTCCACCAGACTTGAACATCCACTAAGATTCAAATATTCGAGATTAGTTGCATTCCCAATAGAAGAAGGGAACTTCACCAGACTTGAACATCCACTAAGATCCAAATTTCGGAGATTAGTTGCATTCCCAATAGAGGAAGGGAGCTCCACCAGACTTAAGCATCCACAAAGATACAAACCTTGGAGATTAGTTGCATTCCCAATAGAGGAAGGGAGCTCCACCAAACTTGAACAATCATTAAAAAACAAAAGTTTGATATTAGTTGAGTTCCCAATAGAGGAAGGGAGCTCCACCAGACTTGAATATTCACTAAGATCCAAATTTTGGAGATAAGTTGCGTTCCCAACAGAGGAAGGGAGCTCCACCAAACTTGAACATCCCCTAATATCCAAATCTTTGAGATTAGTTGCGTTCCCAATAGAGGAAGGGAGCTCCACCAGACTTGAACATCCCCTAAGATCCAATTTTTTGAGATTAAGAGCTTTTGAGATATTAGGAAGCTTCTTCAGGTTTAGCGAAAAACTCAAACTCATCCACTTTAGATTTCGAAGCAGCTGTATTGATAAATAAAGACATGATAAATGAGCAGATAAAAATGATTACATATAAAACAAAAAGAATACTTTTCCATGCTATTAGTATTTAAAAAAGGCGGAGTGGCACAATCTACTTTTTCAAGTTATAATTTACCGGAAATAAAGTTTAAAATTTTACGGGAAATAAAATATTACACTTACTTTAATTCCGTCCCACAGCTTTTCTAGCTTGCTGTGATTCATCCTTAATTCGACAAGGAACTCCAAATTACTATTAAAAGGCAAACATGTCATCGGCGAAGAATCCCAATCTAGTAATCGAAGTTTTGGAGATATATAGCTCACACATCCCGAAACGTTTGGAGGACATCTTAAGAACTGGAGATTATACATTCCTTCAAAGACTCTCTCACTTATGTTTAAGTTGCTTAAGTTGCTCCAGTACTGTAAATCGATGCCTATAACACTTCTAGTATCCTGAAAAAGACCACTCAAAAACTAAGTAGAGATGATAAAATAAACTTAAGTTGTAATGAGCAATGCAACAAAAGACTAATGGCAAAACTTACTGCTGTATAATTAGTGAGAACTTCACAAATGTCTTCTGCATCAACCAAAAACTGTCGTCCCCCAAACTCACGAACAGATTGTTTGCGGACAATTTCTTTACCAAGTTGGGCCAACAAACTATGCATATTTGTCCTTCCCTCATCAATAGATATAAGAGATTTCTCAGCTAAGTTGTGAAGCCGTTGCCTCACATGCAAGAAACTCTTCGCAAGATGCTCTACCACTTTCTCAACCTCTTCATAATTGAAAAAGCAAGCTATATGAAGGAATAAATCTTTATCTTCATCACATAAAGCATCATAACTGAACTTCAAAACGCTCTCAATTTTTCCATTAAGACGTCTCCTCAACCCTGGTAGTTCCATTGACCACTCCTGCTCGGTCAATCCCTTGAAGTATGAGCCCATAACCTCTAGTCCTAGAGGAAGATTACCGGCAAGGTCTGTAACTTCCCAAGCAAGGTCCGTGAAACCATCCTTAGGGGACTTCTGACCAAATGCATACGTGCATAACATTTCAAGAGCCTCATCACTCGATGGAAAACCCACCCTATATATATGGTTGATCCCATGTGCCCTTAAAAGTTTTTGATCTTGTGTTGTGATGATAATCCGACTCCAAGGACCAAACCAACAAGTTTCTTTCGCCATAGCTTCCAATTGAACTAACTGATCCACATCATCAAGGACGACAAAAACTTTCTTGTCTTTCAACCTGTCTTTGACAATTCCTAAATGTTGAATCTTGACACCCAACTGACTGGTTATTTGAGACATAAACTGCTCTTGTAAATACAACTTCGCACCATAATTATCGGAACAAGGTTGTATTGCATACCTTGCCTTGATGTTCTCCATAAAGACACTGAGTTGGAAATTTTTGAAGTGACGGTTATAGAGAACTCTAGCAATGGTGCTCTTGCCAATCCCAGGTGGCCCTAAGATCCCTATCATCCTCACTTCAGACAAATTTGGCCGTAAAATCTGTTCAATCTTCTCCATATGAGCTCTCATACCAACTAAGCCATCAAAATCCCTTGATGGCGTGGAATTAAACAACTTGTTCGAAACATCGGTGGCGATATCTTCGATCATGTGCGCTTCATTATCCCTAACAAAGGGTAAGATGAATATATTCAATTGGCTGTATAATATTTGAATGCAACAAATATTAGATATTCATAGTTTAATGTGTTTAGAAAAATAAAGATCAAGAGGACGAACGAGTTGCTTGAATGGTAACCGGCGATTTTGGCAACTTCCGCCAAAGCATGTCTCCATCTTCCAATATCCTCCTTTGATTTACCCTTACAAGTTTTTTTGAAGACCTTCCCAAAATCTCCGACCTGCTTCTTTACATCAGTTGGATCAACTTCATAGAAAATGGTCATCACTGTTTGACACAACTCTTCTCTGCACTTCATGATCTCCACCAACTCGTTCATACACCATGTCGAAGAAGCGTAGTTCTTCGAGAGCAAGACAATTGCAATCCTCGATCCTCTGATTGCATCTATGAGCTCAGGACCGATAGACTTACTCCTCTCTATATCATTGTCAATGAATGGGTCGATACCCTTGCTTCTGAACTCCTTTAGAATGTGGCTCGGGAAGACATGGTGTTTGCAGTTGTGAGGAAAAGAAGATGGAGGAGATGAAGGAGACAAAGAAGAAACTATTGTTATGCTTTCTTGATGAAATCTGAATTTCCTATAAAACAAGAAAAATATTGTTACCAGAAGCATGATCTCAGCAACAACAATGGTAAGGAAAAAAGCAGAATCCATTAGTAAGATTGAGAGAGGATCTAAGATCACAGAGATTTTTAGAGAGCTGTGTGGAGGAAGAACTAAGGAAGCTGTGTGGAGGAAGAACTAAGGAAGAGGCTTTTGTGTATATAAATTATAATACAGAAAGTATTATCATTGACTCCATTCTTCGTGGAAATGTAGGTTTTTAGTCATCTGGGTCATTCGCGGGTCAAGCAGATGGGTCGGGTTTGGTCTATAAACTACTGGGCTCCGAAATTAAACAAAGATCCGTTACAATATTAGACATGGGCCTTACAGGGAAAACTAGCCAGGTCAAAGGGAACAATAAATCAGCTCAAGTCAACTTCTTCTTCCTCGTGGAAAATTAACAGAAGAGAGAGAGAGAAAATAACAGAACAGAGCAAGAGAGAGAAAGATCCGATTGCGGTTGTCTCAGGATCCTCTCGATCGTGATCGACGGCGATTTGATCTGTTCTAAGGAAAAGGCTTTTGTGTACATACCGACACAGAACTAAGGAAAAGGCTTTTGTGTATATACCGACACAGAACTAAGGAAAAGGCTTTTGTNTTCTTTACATCAGTTGGATCAACTTCATAGAAAATGGTCATCACTGTTTGACACAACTCTTCTCTGCACTTCATGATCTCCACCAACTCGTTCATACACCATGTCGAAGAAGCGTAGTTCTTCGAGAGCAAGACAATTGCAATCCTCGATCCTCTGATTGCATCTATGAGCTCAGGACCGATAGACTTACTCCTCTCTATATCATTGTCAATGAATGGGTCGATACCCTTGCTTCTGAACTCCTTTAGAATGTGACTGAGAAAGGCTTTCCGGACATCTGCCCCGTGGAAGCTCGGGAAGACATGGTGTTTCCAGTTGTGAGGAAAAGAAGATGGAGGAGATGAAGGAGACAAAGAAGAAACTATTGTTATGCTTTCTTGATGAAATCTGAATTTCCTATAAAACAAGAAAAATATTGTTACCGGAAGCATGATCTCAGCAACAACAATGGTAAGGAAAAAAGCAGAATCCATTAGTAAGATTGAGAGAGGATCTAAGATCACAGAGATTTTTAGAGAGCTGTGTGGAGGAAGAACTAAGGAAGCTGTGTGGAGCAAGAACTAAGGAAGAGGCTTTTGTGTATATAAATTATAATACAGAAAGTATTATCATTGACTCCATTCTTCGTGGAAATGTAGTTATCTTTTCATAGAAACTATGTGAGCCACAAACTCATTAACCCTACCATGTAGGCTCCACAGTTCCTAGAAGAGTTGTACATAAGTTCTATGTACACATACATTCGTAAGCAATATAGGTAATTCATTAGTTAGTCAATTCTTACAAATAACCCAACCTAACACAGTGACAATCTTACACAAATACTGAAATACAGCATAAAAATACACATCAAGTAACAAAGCCCTGCAACTTTAAAATGAGACTAAATGGTACATCAGCTCCTCCCAATTCCAATGAAATAAAACCAGAAGTGAATTACAAGTCTTGAACTGTGAACTGCACCTTCTTACACAACCCCAACCCAGTAATGCTTTAGAACAGAGTAATTCAGAACAGGCACATAGCTTCCATGGCGTTCCAGGTAATTATCCTCTAAGAGTTGGAGATAATGATATAAGAAATCAAAAAGATTCGTTGTTCCATCTTTCTTTTTAGGCCAAACTCAGTTTCAAGATTTGCTACAATGAAGAGATTTTTTAGGACCTTTTACATTTTTGCAGTAACTGATATTTAGATTGCTAAGTCATTAAGTGATATCTTTGTAGACTTTGTTTCGTACTCGTTGAAAGTTTTATCAAGAAAAAATGTCAGCAACTTGCAATAATTTGATCTTTGTTATATCGAAAAATGGCATTCATATCGAAAATCAAAAATGCCAGTTTCATACTTAAACAAGCCTTTTGTTTCGAGCTCTTCTCAGTAAATCAAAAGAAGAGTTTGCATTCGATCATCTGATGGGCGGTTTATCGATACCATGTCCTAAAGATACTTTCATCACTCAAAATTCTAGGATCCGATGATCAATTATGATCGTTGGTACTTAACATTTTTTTTTTATTGTAAATAGATTTGACATTTTTTTTTTCCATCTTTCTAACCTTAATGAATATCTCAATAATCTTCAGTATGCCTTATATAATATGTACGCAACAAATGTCAAATAAATTTTATTAATAGTGATCACATATCTTATAAATTCGATTAAAGGAGATCAAACATAAAAGTAGCATATACAAAAACAACGACTCGTACAAATCACATGACACTTGGGATCGCTTATAAAACCTTGTGGTTTCACAACCTGCGGTGAATTAGCTTCATTATCCAACACAAGCTGAAGAGCTTCTTCAGGTAATAAAAGTTTTGCCTCAACATTTGGAACTGTTACGATACTCATCACTACAAACCAAACCAACATATATATGTTGTTATATTTTTGTAAACAATTTTTACTTCTGCATTCCAGGAAAAGACTGATGCATAGTTTTTACCCAAAAAGACAGTTTCAATGTGACGATTAATGCAATTTGAGTTACTGCAGTCGCTCTTTTTCTTGCTTGAGTTACTGCAATCGGCAAATATGCACAATAATAGACAATCTTTCGGAATTGTCTTTGCTTGTATTTGGGAAGAGAAAGAGCACTTGTTACTAACTAAGAAGTCCATTTTAAGGACATTAGGCAATTTAAAAAAATTGAAGATGAAACAAAAAGATTTAAACCTGACCATATCACTGGACAAGTATCTAGTTCATTTTTGTTTTGTCAAATCAGTTTATTCGAAAACCAAACAAACCAAACTTCTGAAGACAATTGCAAAGACGCAACAGAATCTCATGTAACAGAGAACTAAAAAACAACTTAAGAATCCACACGTTTATCTAGCAAGAAAGCAGTTCTAGAATGAAACAAGATAAATACTCAAAACAAGAAGAGAATTCACACTCTTTTTGTGTAGGCAAACATAAAGAAGATGGAGTCTTTGTATTGCTTTTCAATTTATCTGCAATTTTCTTTGTATTGCTTTTCAGTTTATAAAGAAGATGGAGTCTCTATTCCAAGGAAATAGAGCATCACTGACTTATATTTACAAAAGTAATAGACTATGATTGTCTTGCCACCTCATCAGTAATGATGATTGTTGTTGTTCTGCTGGTGATATACCTGAGCTGTAAACTCCTTGGACAAAAGATTTTTCTGCATAGTTCTTCCTTGGACAAACGGAAGAGTCGTCATTTTCTGTTTCCAACATCGCCAAGAAATGCTCCCTAACAACATTCACAGATTTCAAGAACTGAGATTTGTACCTCTGATGAAGACCAAATCCTGCGGTCTGTAGGAACGCGTTTAAGGCTGTTGCAGCAGCTCTGTACTGAGGTTTTGTTCAGGAACCGGGCAAACCAAGCTCATCCATGTTCAATCCCATGAATGTTACCACAGATATCGGTACAGTGTGAAACTGAAAGGTGATGTAAACGTTGACGTAGCTGCAGGCGAATGGGTTTCACCAAGCGGATACCATCTTCTTTGCAAAGGTTGCAATACTGATGGACAACGGAGAAGAAAGGGTCTTTGAATATCTTGAGAATTTCGTTGGTTTTTGCGATTACGTTATCCTTTGTCCCGCCTATTTGCCTTATTACCTTTGCAATATGTTTGGAAACCTTGTGGTTTGCTTGGCGCGGATTCAATCACAGGCTAGAGGTCGCCTGCTTGTCGCGATCAGTCACATCACCACCGCGACCTTCTGTGATTGAATCGCAAAACTGTTATAGGATTATCGGGTTTACTAATTTGGTTATCTTGATTTGTCTTATTTCTGGTTCAGTATTTCAATTATGTAAACCGATTTAATGTGTTTAAACCGTTAGCTATTTCCAGCAAACGATATATGTAGGTCTTCTCGACCATTTTGGTTTTGTCCTTGAGATATGCTAATGGAACATACATAAAACTCATTAAATCATTGCTCAGATAACTTTGATTGCATTTCTAACTATGTCTCCAATGTTTTCACTAATCCAACTCAATTGATTTGGCTTCCCTCTATAGCTGATATTTGGTACTCGTGTTTATTATGGCTCCTGTGGCAGGCCTGCAAACTGAAATTTGGAGATGCAAAAGGAGCGTTGTTGGACACTGAATTTGCTATGCGTGATGAAGATAACAATGTTAAAGCATTGTTTCGGCAAGGCCAGGTACTTAAAAAAGTTATTGTTCCGACAGTGTTCTACAATCTAGGCCTAGATATATATGAAATAACGGATTTCTCTTGAGATGAATATGGTTTCTTTTTCATAACTGTGCTTGTTGTTGTTGGTAATGTTAGGCATACATGGCTCTCAATAATATCGATGCTGCCGCAGAAAGCCTTGAGAAAGCTCTTCAATTTGAACCTAACGACGGTGAGTGTTTCTTCAACCGTCTATTGTTTAGTGGTTTTACTTGTTTGGTTCATCATCATTGATGTATATATTATTACACACCTGACCTAAATTTATTGGGAGAGAAATCTAAATAACATGTTTTTACGCCTGTGCATATTACCGGGTGTTGATTCTCAGCTGGTCTCAAGAAAGAATATGCTGCTGTAATGAAAAAGGTCGGTATGCTTATAAACAATCTGAGGAATTAAACTTGGAGCATAAAAGTCCTTAAGTTCTATGTATGTGTATATTGCCGTTAGAGACAACGAAGAGAAAAAGCAGTACCGCAAAATGTTCGTATAGTCTTGGCTACATGTTAGGGTAAGCCTAAATTAGTCAATTTAAACTGGCATTTCCTTGCAAGCAACCACATACAAGTTTTCTTGAAAATGATTTGATGTTCGAGAAATCCCACTGTTTGCACCATTAATGCTTTATTTCGACTAATTTACTTAGCGTTTCTGCTCTGTGTAGGTTTGGTTGGATAGTGGAGAAGAGACTAACAAAAGGTGGAAAGAGCATATTAACAAAGAAAATATTATAAAAAAAGACTTTGGGAAGTGTTTCTATTTCCCTCATTTTGGTAAACAATGTTTACTTCTGCATTCCAGCAAAAGACTGATGCATAGTTTTTTACCCAATGGGACAGATTCAATGTGACGATTAATGCAATTTTGAGTTACTCCGGTCACTCTTGTTCTTGCTTTCTTCTCTCTTTGCTTGAATTATGTGCGAGGAAATGCAGAAATAATCGTCAAATAGGTACAACAATCTTAAGATGAAACATAAAGATTTAAATCTGAACATACCACAAGACAACTATCTAGTTCATTTTTGTTTTGTCAAATCAATTAATCAGAAAACTGATATGATCCTAGACGGCAACATCCAAGCACCGGAACTAGGAAGAGTGCTAGAGCCCGAGGTTGAGGACGAGCCGGACGAAGCCTTGTCCGTACCCGAAGGAGCAATGACACGAGCTAAGGCCAAGCGGTTCAAGGAGGCAATCGGAGGACTCCTTCGCCAAGCTCACAACGGGCCAGATTACTTGGGTGTTAAGGGAGGGGTGTTTCACACCACATTGGTGTTGATTCAAGCCCAAATGCACTCTTTTCCTTAGTCATGGTTTTTACCCAATGGGTTTTACATGACAAGGTTTTTAATGAGGCCTTGGCACTTCTTCCCCAAGCCCAAGCCCATTCCTTTTTTTTCCCTCTTTAATTTTCGAAATTGAACTTTCTTTTATTATTTAAATTATGTATTTTTGCATGACTTTGCATGTTCTTTACATGCAAGGTCTTTGTCATTTTCGAGGTGGTTTAAATGCTTTACATGCAGCCCCTCTTGTTTCTCTATATAAACCTTGTGATCTCACTTGTTTGAGACAACAATCTTTGAATAAAAATCCTCTCTTCTCTTTCGTTTTCTTTAGTGGATTCTAAAGGCTACGAAACTTGTCTTATCAAAGGAATTTCCGCCTTCCTTTGTGGCGACCATCTACCGACCGTTGTGCCTAGAGCGTCCATAGTGAGCTGAGTGTTGGAAGGATTTTCGGGTGGATTCCCACGCCTTCGAGCCTGCTCCACGTTCCGGAAGTTACGGTTTTCACCGCCTCGAACTCGTTCGAGGATTATCCCAACGATCCTTACCGCCCTTTGAGAGATTTGCTGGGCAAGTGCGTATTAAAAACCAATCAAACCAAAGTTCTGGAAACAATAAGAGTGACACAACAGAATCTCGTGAAACAGAGAACTAAAAAACAGAGCCTTATACACATGTTTATCCAGCAAATTGAGAATTGAGAATTCACATGTTTATCCAGCAAGAAAGCAACTCTTGAACTCGCTCGTTCTTCGTCACTGAATCTAAATGAAAAACGATAAAATACTCAAAACAAGAAGAGAAATCACACCTTTTTTTTTTGTAGGTAAACATAGTCTGCATTTTTCTTTGTTTTGCTTTTCAATTTATAAAGAAGATGGAGTCTCAATTCATACAAAACCAGGAAATAGAGCATTACTTACTTATGTTTACAAAAGTACCAAATTAGTCTGCATAGTTCTTCCTTGAGGTTCCTTGAGATACATCCGGTCATCTAAGTAAGCCGTGATATCTCAAGACTGCAGATAGACAAAAGCCACAAAAGATTGAGAATTGAGAATTTTACACGTTTATCCAGCAAGAAAGAAACTCTTCATCACTAAATCTAGATGAAACAAGATAAATGACAACATTCACAGCTTTCAAGAACTGAGATTTGTACCTCTGATGAAGACCAAATCTTGCGGTCTGGAGGAACGCATTCAAGGCTGTTGAAGCAGCTTCGTCGTGTGCTGAGGTTTTGTTAAGGAACTCGGAAAACCAAGCCCATCCATGTTCAATATGTTACTGGGGATATCGACCTAGACAAGTGCCTCGTAGAGTATCATTATGGACTGCAGTTAGAAAGGAGCTATTTCAGAGCGAAACGTTTCAGTGTCGTGCAATAACTGATACAGTTTTGACTATGATCACCTTCTTCTTCGCTCTGCATCTCATCTTAAGACACACGCATTCCAAATCCTCTATAACTCCTTGAAAAGACAGTGAGATTCTTTTCAACGGACTCAATCTCAGAGACCAAGTTATGCTCATGAGGGTCCCATCAACACTTGTGAGACAACGAGGTTCCAAAACAATACGCAAACAATTCTTCGAATTGAAGCCCGCACAGATTGTTTCTTCTCCTGTCATTGTCTCGAAGCCCGTACGGATCGTTTTGCCTTAATCTCTTCTCCTTTCTACTTCTCCGAAACAGTTCGCTTTCACTGATATTTGCAATCTACCAATACGAGATTCTCTGCTTTTCGTCATCCCGCTGCCTCCACATTCTGTGTTTAGTTTTGGATTCTTTTTCTTATACAGTTTTCTTCTCCGGTCATTGTCTCTTGCAACTTTGATGCTCTTCATCAACATGAGGCTCCAAGAGTTGGAGTATCCCGCATTCTTTTATCCATATGTTGTTGATATCGCGAGAGTGGGACTTGAGTTGGAACACAAAATAAAGCTCGGTGGAAGTCACCTCCTTTGCTTCAACGTGGAATATGTACAGATGCTCCGAGAAATTTGGTTTTGAGAAGTATTTCTTAGTTATACACGAATTGCGAGCATTTTTATTGGACGTGATTCTACATTCCAAACGGATGGATCTGTCCAAAAATTCAGCCTCACTACCACACACGATGCACGCCCTAAATTTTGTTGATGTACGAAGAGGCTTCACTGTTAAGGAATTCCGAGAAGATCGGAAAGTGAAGTCGGCAGGAACTTCTCCACCGGGTAAGACCACATTTCCACAAGTTGATGTCTGGATGATGAGATTTCTGGCTTCTTGATTTAGTTTGAAGCAGTTTCGAAAGTTGAGATGAATCTCTGGATTGCTGAAGGAGCAATCTAATCTCTCCGCAATTCTCTGCATCTAGAAACAATAGGGAATCCGGAAGCTCTGAGATTGATACCAGCTTCTGCATTTCGTTAAGTACAAGTCGAAGTAGACCAGAGCATCCCTTGACCCATGGACCAATCTCTTGTATTTTTGTATCGCTCAAGTGAAGATCTGTGATGAAGTCAAGAATATAAGGGAATTCCTTGAGGTTTTCAGAGTATGACATTTGCAATTCTTCAAGATTAGACCACAACCTGATCGATGAAGGAACTTCTTCTATTGAGGTTCCACTGAGACTGAGACATTGGATGTTGGTGGAAATTTCAGGAAAACTTTTCAGGGGTACCAAGCTGACGTTGGTTGGAATAACCTCTAACTTTGAGCATCTACACAAATTTAACACCGACAACCTATGATGGTTTCCAATAGAGGCGGGGAGCTCCACCAGACTTGAGCATTCACTAAGATTTAAATCATAGAGATTAGTTGCATTCCCAATCGAGGAAGGGAACTTCACTAGACTTGAGCATCCACTAAGATCCAGTTTTTGGAGATTGGTTGCGTTCCCAATAGAGGAAGGGAGCTCCACCAGAGTCGAACATCCACTAAGATCCAGTTTTTGGAGATTGGTTGCGTTCCCAATAGAGGAAGGGAGCTCCACTAGACTCGAACATCCACTAAGATACAAATCTTGGAGATTAGTTGCGTTCCCAATAGTGGAAGGGAGCTCCACCAGAGTCGAACATCTACTAAGATTCAAATGTTGGAGATTAGTTGCATTCCCAATAGAGGAAGGGAGCTCCACCAGACTTGAACATCTTCTAAGATCCAAATCTTGGAGATTGGTTGCGTTCCCAATAGAGGAAGGGAGCTCCACCAGCTTCGAACATCCACTAAGATTCAATTTTCGGAGATTAGTTGTGTTCCCAATAGTGGAAGATAGCTCCATCAGACTCAAGCATCCACCAAAATCCAAATCTTGGAGATTAGTTGCGTTTCCAATAGAGGAAGGGAGCTCCACCAGACTCAAGCATTCACCAAGATCCAAATCTTGGAGATTAAGAGCTTTTGAGAGATTAGGAAGGTTCTTCAGGTTTTCCGAATAAGTCAAACTCATCCACTTTAGATTTCGAAGCGGCTGTATTGAAAAATAAAGACATGATAAATGAGGAGATAAAAATGATTACTTATAAAAATGAAAAAAGGAATACGTTTCCATGCTACTTTTTCAAGTTAATTTACCGAACAAGAAAGCATATTATAGATTTGAAATAAAGTTTAAAATTATACGGGAAATAAACTAATATTACACTCACTTTAATTCCGTCCCACAGCTTCTCTAGCTTGCTGTAATCCATCCTTAATTCGACAAGGAACTCCAAGTTATCAATAAAAGACAAACATGTCATCGGCGAAAACTCCCAAACTAGTAATCGAAGTTTTGGAGATATATAGCTCAGACATCCCGAAACGTTTGGAGGACAACAATCACGATCACCTTGAAACCTTAAGAACTGGAGATTAGACATTCCTTCAAAGACTCTCTCACTTATGTTTAAGTTGCTCCGGTACTGTAAATCGATGCCTATAACACTTCTAGTATCCTGAAAAAGACGACTCAAAAACTAAGTAGAGATGATAAAATAAACTCGAGTTGTTATGAGCAATGCAACGAAAAAACTAATGGCAAAGCTTACTGCTGTATAATCAGTGAGAACTTCACAAATATCTTCTGCATCAACTAAAAACTGTCGTCCCCCAAGCTCACGAACAGATTGTTTGCGGACAATTTCTTTACCCAATTGGGCCAACAAACTATGCATATCTATCATTCCCTCATCAATAGATATGAGAGATTTCTCAGCTAAGATGTGAAGCCGTTGACTCACATCCAAAAAACTCTCCGCAAGATACTTTACCACTTTCTCAACCTCTTCATTATTGAAAAAGCAAGCTATATGAAGGAATAAATCTTTATCTTCATCACATAAAGCATCATAACTAAACTTCAAAACGCTCTCAATTTTTCCATTAAGGCTTTTCCTTAACCGTGGTAGTTCCATTGACCACACTTGCTCGGTCATTCCCTTGAAGTATGAGCCCATAACCTCTAGTCCTAGAGGAAGTTTACCGGCAATTTCTGTAACTTCCCAAGCAAGGTGCCTGAAACCATCCTTAGGGGACTTCTGACCAAAAGCATACATGCAGAACATTTCAAGAGCCTCATCACTTGATGGAAATTCCACCCTATATATATGGTTGATCCTATGTGCCCTTAAAAGTTTTTGATCTTGTGTTGTGATGATAATCCGACTCCAAGGACCAAACCAACAAGTTTCTTTCGCCATAGCTTCTAACTGTACTAACTGATCCACATCATCAAGGACGACAAAAACTTTCTTGTCTTTCAACCTGTCTTTGACAATTCCTAAATGTGGAATCTTGGCACCCAACTGACTGATTATTTGAGACATAAACTGCTCTTGTAAATACAGCTTCGCACCATAATTATCGGAACAAGGTTGTATTGCATACCTTGCTTTGATGTTCTCCATAAAGACACTCAATGGGAAATTTTTGGAGTGACGGTTATAGAGAACTCTAGCAATGATGCTCTTGCCAATCCCAGCTGGCCCCAAGATCCCTATCATCCTCACTTCAGACAAATCTGGCCGTAAAATCTGTTCAATCTTCTCCATATGAGCTCTCATACCAACTAAGCCATCAAAATCCCTTGATGGCGTGGAATTAAACAACTTGTTCGAAACATCGGTGGCGATATTTTGGATCATGTTCGCTTCATTATCCCTAACAAAGGGGGAGATGAATATACCCGGTAAATAGTCACCCAAAATTCACATATTCAAAATATCTGCAATTTCTTGGTTGTAATTATTTGAATGCAACAAATATATATAATTCATAGTTTAATGTGTTTAGAAAGATTAAGAGGACGAACCAGGTGCTTGAATGGTAACCGGCGATTTTTGCCACTTCTTCCAAAGCCTGTCTCCATCTTCCAATATCCTTCTTTGATTTACCCTTACAAGTTTTTCTGAAGACCTTCCCAAAATCTCCGTCCTGCTTCTTTACATCAGTTGGATCCACTTCATAGAAAATTGTCATCACTGTTTGACACAACTCTTCTCTGCACTTCATGATCTCCACCAACTCGTTCATACACCATGTCGAAGAAGCGTAGTTCCTCGAGAGAAAGACAATTGCAATTATCGATCCTCTGATTGCATCTATGAGCTCAGGACCGATAGACTTACTCCTCTCTATATGCTTGGCTGCCACAAAGTTTCGGTAATCAGGGAAAACATGCCATATTTAAAATAAACTGGAGAACAAAGATCATTCACTCATACCTCGGAGCAGATTCCTACAACATCATCAACAGAGTCTCAACTCTCAAACTAAAGGTCCTTCTCAGGTAAAAGCTTCATCATAAGACGATCCTTAGATTTTTCCATCTCCTGAACAAAACCCATCAACCGGTTCAAGTATCTAACAATTTAAAGAAAAGAAAAAAATCTAATCGAAGGATCAAGTTTAAGATAGCCACATACAAGCCATTAGAACAAATCCTGTTCAAATAAGCTCGTGATCTAAACCTTCTTCTCGACGATATATATACAACTTCAGTTATCTCTACATTACCGATGTGGGACAAAATAAACAACTTCACCTGCCCAATACGTCGTCGTCGTCGTTTCCATAGCCCAATAGTGAACAAAAGAAGGTTTCTTCACGGGCGTGATTGCATCTCATGATAAATTTCCGGTAGATTTATCTGTGATCTCCGATGATTTTCTCACGCTCTGTCTCAGTGCTTCATTTGTGTGGAGTTTCCTCGGCGCCGAAGCTCTTATCTCAGAAGTTCAAGGTCTCGTTTGCTCTAGCTTATGGTTCTTCTCCTTCTTTCCGTTTGGTCTCTCTCAATCGATCTGATGGGAAATGGGTTCGTGGGTTTGCGTCTGCTACTGAAGCTGAAGTAGAGAGAAAGGGTAATGATATGCTTCTGAACTCCTTTAGAATGTGACTGAGAAAGGCTTTCCGGACATCTTCCCCGTGGAAGCTCGGGAAGACATGGTGTTTCCAGTTGTGAGGAAAAGAAGATGGAGGAGATGAAGGAGACAAAGAAGAAACTGTTGTTATGCTTTCTTGATGAGATCTGAATTTCCTATAAAACAAGGAAAATATTGTTACCAGAAGCATATTGATCGCAGCGACAACAATGGTAAGGAAAAAAGAAGAATCCATTAGTAAGATTGAGAGAGGATCTAAGATCACAAGAGATTTTTAGAAAGCTGTGTGGAGGAAGAATTAATGAAGAGGCTTTTGTGTATATACCGACACATAAATAATTATATCATTGACTCCATTGACTAATATTAGCAATAAAGAAAGCTTCGTGGAAATGTAGTGTTGTCGTTTTAGTCATCCGGGTCATTTGCGGGTCAAGCAGATGGGTCGGGTTTGGTCTATAAACTACTGGGCTCCGAAATTAAACAAAGATCCGATACAATATTAGACATGGGCCTTACAGGGAAAACTGGCCCAGGTCAAAGGGAGCTATAAATCAGCTCAAGTCAACATCTTCTTCCTCGTGGAAAATTAAGAGTGAGAGACAAAAAAAAAAAACAGAGTATGAGAGAGAAAGATCCGATTGCGGTTAAGCCTCAGGGTCCTCTCGATCGTGATCGACGGCGACTTGATCCAGCTTGTTCATAACGGGGTTTGCGGTGGCGATTGCTTGCGAAATCTCCTTGTTCCCTCTCGGCGAAGAACTCTCGACGACTCAGCACCGCGAGCTTGTTCCACATATAGCTGTAAGAAGAAACAGCGATTAGTCATTGTATCTGTGATTGATATAATGCAAGCATGGTGGTTTTGTTCCATTCCGAGACGTACCTAACGGGAACTGGGTGAACAAATTGTGCTTGTGTCATTTAGTTTAAGATTCCGCAAATCAAACTAAGTGAAACAACTTTCGAATTGAATCTCGATCATAACTGGGTTAGAGATTGATTCTGGCACCAGAAGATTTCTTCACAAAATCATTAACCCTACCATGTAGGCTCCACAGTTCTTAGAAGATCTCGGAACCTTTTGTTTTCTTCCAAGAGATGCAAATTTAAATCTTCAGTTAAAGGTTCATTATTGGATGAGCCTTTTCTCATTGTTCCCGTTACAGTTAATTAAGTACCGAAGATTCAGAGACGAAGAAGATGACACCATATATGATAATATGATTATCTAACTCCATAAAAACAACGAAAAACCATATACTCAATCGTTTCAAGATTAAATTATTATTAGTTTTAAAAATTTTAAATTTATTAATCAATAATAGTAATCCGATCGCTCTCCGATTAGATGATCCTCACAATCACTCGCCGACTCTCTTTGAATCAAATTGAAAGATTAGAAAAGACTTTGCGGAAATAAAACGTGTTCAGCCTACTCACGCCTGGATCATTCCCGGAAATCCACTACTTCGCCGGAGAAGAAGATACAAACGTCTCTCGCTTTCTCTCTCTTGATCACAACCGATCTGTTCTCTCTCACTAAAACTCAATTATCAAGACAAAAGAGATAACAAACTACATGAACCCAAATAAACCACCTCGCGAATGAATCACATGCACCAACAACCTCCAAGTTGGAGGCTCCAACTAGTGGTTCTTTGACCAGTCAACAAGCGAGTAACAGACGAAACGACATCGTCTCTCCTTGGGTCAGTTATCAACTCAGGCCCAAAACAGAATCCGCAGGCCCAATGACTTCCATATCCAACAAATAGTTATAGGGTTAAAAAAATGTTAGGGTTTCTTCCGATGATGTGTTATCCTTGGATCCGAGAAATAAGTATCTTCAAGACAAGGGATCGTCAAGCCGCCCATCGGATGATTAAACCCGAATTCGTCTTCGCTTTACTGAGAAGAGCTTGAAACCACATAAAAGTTTCCTTGAAAATGATTTGATGTTTGAGAAATCCCACTGTTTGCACCATTAATGCTTTATTTCGACTAATTTACTTAGCGTTTCTGCTCTGTGTAGGTTTGGTTGGATAGTGGAGAAGAGACTAACAAAAGGTGGAAAGAGCATATAAAGAAAGAAAATATTCTAAAAAAGACTTTGGGAAGTGTTTCTATTTCCCTCATTTTGGTAAACAATGTTTACTTCTGCATTCCAGCAAAAGACTGATTCAATGTGATGATTAATGCAATTTTGAGTTACTGCGGTCGCTCTTGTTCTTGCTTTCTTCTCTCTTTGCTTGAATTATGTGATGATTAATGTAATTTTGAGTTACTGCGGTCGCTCTTGTTCTTGATTTCTTCCACATTTTTCTCTCTATGCTTGAACTGCAGAAAACAATCGGCAAATATCTGTTCATTTATGTTTTGTCAAATCAATATTAGAAAACCAAACGAACCAAAGTTCTGGAAACAATAGCAGAGAGACACAACAAATCTCATGAAACAGAGAACTAAAAAACAGAGCCTTATAACTGTGAATGCAGATCGACAAAAGCCACAAAAGATTGAGAATTGAGAATTCACACGTTTATCCAGCAAGAAAGCAACTCTTGAACTAGTGAATCTAAATGAAACATGATAAATACTCAAAACAAGACGAGAAATCACACTTTTTTGTAGGTAAACATAATCTGTAATAAAGAAGTACCAAATTATAAGAAAATAGAGCATCACTTATATTTACAGAAGTACCAAATTATAAGAAAATCAAAGAAGAGGACTCAATCTTGATAGTCTTGCCACACAGTAATGATGATTGTTGTTGTTCTGCTGATGACTCCTTGGTCAAATTAGTCTGCATAGTTCTTCCTTGAGGTTCCTTGAGACTGCAGACTTCTCCGAAACAGTTCGCTTTCACTGATATTTGCAATCTACCAATACGAGATTCTCTGCTTTTCGTCATCCCGCTGCCTCCACATTCTGTGTTTAGTTTTGGATTCTTTTTCTTATACAGTTTTCTTCTCCGGTCATTGTCTCTTGCAACTTTGATGCTCTTCATCAACATGAGGCTCCAAGAGTTGGAGTATCCCGCATTCTTTTATCCATATGTTGTTGATATCGCGAGAGTGGGACTTGAGTTGGAACACAAAATAAAGCTCGGTGGAAGTCACCTCCTTTGCTTCAACGTGGAATATGTACAGATGCTCCGAGAAATTTGGTTTTGAGAAGTATTTCTCTGTTTGAAAATTGCGAGCATTTTGTTTGGACGTGATTCTGCATTCCAAACCGATGGATTCGTCCCAAAATTCAGCCTCACTACCAAACACGATGCAGGCCCTAAATTTTGTTGATGTACGAAGAGGCTTTTCATTCAACTTCACTGTTAAGGAATTCCGAGATCGGAAAGTGAAGTATGCAGGAACTTCTCCACCTGGTAAGACCGCAACTTCACGGGTTGATGTCTGGATGACGAGATTTCTCGCTTCCTGATTTAGTTTGAAGCAGTTTCGAAAGTTGAGATGAATCTCTGGATTGCTAAAGGAGCAATCTAATCTCTCCAGGGACACGCAATTCTCTGCATCTAGAAACAATAGGGAATCCGGAAGCTCTGAGATTGATACCAGCTTCTGCATTTCGTTAAGTACAAGTCCACGTAGACGAGAGCATCCCTTGACCCATGGACCAATCTCTTGTATTTGTGTATCGCTCAAGTGAAGCAATGTGATGCTGTCAAGAGTATACGGGAATTCCTTGAGGTTTTCAGAGTATGACATATGCAATTCTTCAAGATTAGACCATGACCTGATCGATGAAGGAACTTCTATTGACGTTCCAATAAGACTGAGATTTTTGATGTTGGTGGAAATTTCGGGAAAACATTTTAACAATGAGCAACCATCGAGAAGAAGTGTGATGAGGGATACCAAGTTGACGTTGGTTGCAAGAACCTCTAACTTTGAGCATCTACACAAATTCAACACCCGCAAACTATGAAGGTTTCCGATAGAGGCGGGGAGCTCCACTAGACTCGAGTATCCACTAAGATTTAAATTATAGATATTAGTTGCATTCCAAATAGAGGAAGGGAGCTCCACCAGACTTGAACATCCACTAAGATCCAAATCTTGGAGATTAGTTGCGTTCCCAATAGAGGAAGGGAGCTCCACCAGACTTGCACATCCACTAAGATCCAAACCTTGGAAATTAGTTGCGTTCCCAATAGAGGAAGGGAGCTCCACCAGACTTGAACATCCACTAAGATTCAATTTTTGGAGATTAGTTGCGTTCCCAATAGTTAAAGGGAGCTCCACCAAAGTCGAACATCCACTAAGATCCAAATCTTGGAGATTAGTTGCATTCTCAATAGAGGAAGGGAGCTCCCCACCAGACTTGAACATCCACTAAGATACAAATTTTGGAGATTAGTTGCGTTCCCAATAGAGGAAGGGAGCTCCACTAGACTTGAGCATCCACTAAGATTTAAATCACAGAGATTAGTTGCATTCCCAATAGAGGAAGGCAGCTCCACTAGACTTGAACATCTCCTAATATCCAAATCTTTGAGATTAGTTGCATTCCCAATAGAGGAAGGGAGCTCCACCAGACTTGAACATCCAGTAAGATCCAAATATTTGAGATTAGTTGCATTCCCAATAGAGAAAGTGAGCTCCACCAGACTTGAACATCCATTAAGATCCAAATATTCGAGATTAGTTGCATTCTCAATAGAGGAAGGGAGTTCCACCAGACTTGAACATCCACTAAGATCCAAATTTCGGAGATTAGTTGCGTTCCCAATAGAGGAAGGCAGCTCCACCAGACTTGAACATTCCCTAATATCCAATTTTTTGAGGTTAAGAGCTTTTGAGATATTAGGAAGCTTCTTCAGGTTTAGCGTAAAACTCAAACTCATCCACTTTAGATTTCGAAGCAGCTGTATTGATAAATAAAGACATGATAAATGAGCAGATAAAAATGATTACATATAAAACAAAAAGAATACGTTTCCATGCTATTAGTATTTAATCAATTTAAAAAAGGCGGAGTGGCACAATCTACTTTTTCAAGTTAATTTACCGAACAAGAAATCATATTATAGATTTGAAATAAAGTTTAATATTACACTTACTTTAATTCCGTCCCACAGCTTCTCAAGCTTTCTGTGATGCATCCTTAATTCGACAAGGAACTCCAAGTTACTATTAAAAGGCAAACATGTAATCGAAGTTTTGGAGATATATAGCTCAGACATCCCGAAACGTTTGGAGGACAACGATCACCTCGAAACCTTAAGAACTGGAGATTAGACATTCCTTCAAAGACTCTCTCACTTATATTTAAGTTGCTCTGGCACTGTAAATAGATGCCTATAACACTTCTAGTATTCTGAAAAAAAGACCATCCAAAAACTAAAGATGATAAAATAAACTCGAGTTGTTATGAGCAATGCAACGAAAACCTAATGGCAAAACTTACTGCTGTAGAATCATTGAGAACTTCACAAATATCTTGTGCATCAACCAAAAACTGTCGTCTCCCAGGCACACGAACAGATTGTTTGCGGACAATTTCTTTACCCAGTTGGGCCAACAAACTATGCATATGTACCACTTTAAACAAACTATGCATATGTACCTCATCAATAGATATGAGAGATTTCTCAGCTAAGATATGACTCACATTCAAAAAACTCTCCGCAAGATGCTCTACCACTTTCTCAACCTTTTCATTATTGAAAAAGCAAGCTATATGAAGGAATAAATCTTTATCTTCATCACATAAAGCATCATAACTGAACTTCAAAATGCTCTCAATTTTTCCGTTAAGACGTCTCCTTAACCCTGGTAGTTCCATTGACCACTCTTGCTCGGTCATTCCCTTGAAGTATGAGCCCATAACCTCTAGTCCTAGAGGAAGTTTACCGGCAATTTCTGTAACTTCCCAAGCAAGGTGCCTGAAACCATCCTTAGGGGACTTCTGACCNTTTATTAACTTTGGATTTTAGGATCAATTTACATTTTCTATTTTTCCTTTTTGTTTAATAATTTTACCTTATAAGATTATAAATCAATTATAAATTTAGTAATTTTTTTTTAGACATGTTATAATCTGATCGATTAACTTGACATTTGTCGCGATCAGGTGAATTAGTTACCAGTAGTGATAATGGTAGCGAATTCATGCGAATGAAGGATTATTTTCGTAAAGTGGGAGTGATTCATCAGACTTCTTGTGTGGGAACACCACAATAAAATGGGAGAGCTACGTATAGTGAGATTCGGATATTTGGGTGTCTTGCATATGCTCATAATAAGAAGCGACATGGAGACAAGTTTGCTAGTCGTAGCTGAAAATATGTTTTTATTGGTTATCCTTACGCGAAGAAAGGGTGGTCTTTGTTTGATCTGGACACACATGAAATCTTTGTATCTCGTGATGTCTATTTTGTTGATGAACGTTTCCTTATTTGGAGCTAAAAGACACACATGTGGATGATGCTTGCAATTCTGAAAAGACAAGGTTATTTGTAGATGATGGTGTTGGATTCACACATGGATATGCATTTGTACATGATACAACTCCTGTTTCGCAGGGTGTAGTGACACAACGTGTCACACAAGGAGTAACAGAGTCACACGATGAGGCTGTCTGAGATACGATGACACATACTCAGGTTGTGTCAGACGATGTTGTAGAGGGAGAGGCACGGGCTGTAGCAGAAGAAATATCAGAGATTGCAGAAGATACGATGATACATAACGAGACTGTAGAAGAGAGAGTAACATAGGTGGAACCTGCAGTAGTGACACAGGTTGAACCTGCAGCAGTGACACATGCAGATTCTGTGCAACAGTCTGTACTAGATGAAGTGTTGGGACAAGGAATGAGGAAGAAAGAATCCTCTGTCAAGTTGCGTGACTATGATCTCAACACAATGTTTACAATGAAGGCATCTACTGTGAGCCAAGGGTCAAGTCAAGAGTATGTGATGCAGCAACATCCTAGAAGCTTCGATCAACGACTTTCCTTATTTTAAGTTATTATTTTTCTTTTTATCTATTTCCTTATTCTAGTTGGTTTTCTATTTCTATTAGGAGTATTCTTTCTATTGACGGTTTAAGAGTCTTATATATAGTTCTCTTCTTTTAGCTTTGTAACTCAGACTTTTGAGAATTAATAAACAAGCAATTGTTTTCTTTCCTTGAGCATTGATTAAATTCATCTTCTTGAGAAGCAGGTCTCTAGCGATTCTCTTTTGAATACCTAGATTGAGCTAAACTCTGTTCTTACCCTCTATCAGGTTGGTATCAGAGCAAAACCCCTTTGATTCATCATGCCGAGACCTCGCCGTGATCCACCACCGACCGAGGCCGAACTCACCTGTCAAACCCTAACTCGCTTACAAGAGCAAATTCAACAGTTCACCACCGCGATGCAGACTATGGTTCCTCCACGACTCCCACCTCCCCCTGAACAACAAGACGAACAACACGACATTCTGATGACGAAGATAACCCCTTCGCCAGACCCCTAGTTAACCCACATGCTCAACACGACAACGATGGACGTTGGGAGCAAAGTTTTAAATTCGACATCCCTGAATTTCATGGTGGTCCTACAGTCGAAGAATTACTCGATTGGATCCCCACGATAGAAGAGATACTTGAATTCAAACGCGTTCCCTTGGAACGTTGTGTTCCTGTCCTCGCGATGTGCTTTCGTGGTAGAGCTGCCGCGTGGTGGACCCAAACTAAAGTTTCTCGTGTTCGTTTCGGAAAACCTAAGATCATGTCATGGGAAAAATTGAAGAAACATCTCCACAACACATTCCTTCCTTACAACTACGACCAACTGATTTTTTAACGCTTACAAAATCTGCGCCAAGAAAGTCGCTCCGTAGAGGAATATGCTACAACATTTTTCTTACTCATCACCCGTATTGAACTTCAGGATTCCGAGAATCAGCTCGTAGCTCGTTTCATTGGTGGATTACGACAACAAATTCAGCACACGTTGAATCTCTTTCAACCACTTACAGTCGCGGAAGCCCATCAACAAACTCTAACTGTCGAAGCTCAAACCAAGGTTAATTTTTCTGCATGGAGTTCATCTCGCCAACAACGTCTCCCTTCCGCCTCAGGTCCCGTTACAGCCACCACTGACCCTATCATCTCTACACTAAACACCGCTATTGTTCCCGTTGACCCTCCTCGCAACAATCGCCCCCTACCATTTGTTGCTTTGCCTGTAGTGAACCAGGCCACCGCATGTCCTCTTGTCCGACACGTAATCGTCGAGAATTGTTACTTGATGCTTCTGGCCGTGATGTTGAACTCGCATATGAACCTGACGATGACGAACCACCAAAGAAATTAGAAGCGGACACATGCGTTTCGTTGATGTTGCGTTTGTCTTGTCTCGCACCACGCCTTCAAGTGGATTTTCCTCAACGCAACAACCTTTTCCATTCTCGTTGTACGATTGAAGGAAAAGTGTGTAAACTTATTATCGACTCCGGCAGTTGTGAGAATGTCATTGCTGCTGATGCCGTCCAAAAGCTGGCCCTCAAAGATGAGCAACATCCTAGTCCCTACAAACTCGCTTGGTTACAGCAAACCAATGATGTAGGTGTTACCCGTCGCGCCTTGGTCGCATTCTCGATTGGTGATGCATATCACGATCAAGTTTACTGTGACGTGGTTCCAATGGATGCTGGCCACTTACTACTTGGTCGCCCGTGGGAGTTCGACCAAAGGATCCAACATGATGGTTTCCTCAATACGTATAGCTTTAAGTTGAACAACCGAAGCTTTACGCTCAAACCATCACTTATATGACTACCACCTTTGACACCCACCCCTCTCTTGTTGCTACATAAGATGCTGTTTGAAACTGCGATGCGTGGTGAAGGCATTGTCTTTGTCCTCACCGCAACACCGTCCTCTTCACCTAGTGAACATCACATGCGACCTGAATTTTCTGAACTTCTTTGAGAATTTGCAGATGTCTTTCCTGATGATCTACCTCCCGGACTGCCTCCTTTGCGTGATATTCATCACCAAATTGACTTGGTTCCTGATGCAACTCTTCCTAATTGCCCCCATTACCGAATGAGTCCCACTGAGCATGAAGAGCTCCGTAAACAGGTTGAAGAATTAGTTTTGAAGGGATTTCTGCGTGAAAGCATGAGCCCTTGCGCCGTTCCAGCATTACTAATTCCGAAGAAAGACGGTTCTTGGCGTATGTGTGTTGATAGTCGCACTGTGAACAAAATCACTGTACGTTATCGATTTCCAATTCCTCGCTTGGACGATTTACTTGATCAAATTGGAACAGAATGTGTTTTCTCTAAACTGGATTTAAAGAGCGGATACCATCAGATTCGCATTTGCCAAGGAGACGAATGGAAGACGGCCTTTAAAACACGCGAAGGTCTTTTTGAATGGTTGGTGATGTCCTTTGGATTGTCTAACTCCCCAACACCTTTATGCGTGTTATGAATCAAGCTTTGCGTCCTTTTATCGGGAAATTCGTCGTTGTATACTTCGATGACATTTTGATCTTCAGTACGACTCTCGAAGCCCATCTTTCACATCTACGAGAAGTCCTCCTCGCCTTACGCCGCGACAAGATTTTTGCTACATTGAAGAAGTGCGCCTTTGGTTCTCCGCAAGTCCACTTCTTGGGGTATATTGTCTCGGCTGATGGTCTTGCTGTGGACCCTGGCAAAGTATCTGCCATTCAGTCTTGGCTGGAGCCCACGACGATCTCTGAAGCGCGCAATTTTCATGGGTTAGCTTTCTTCTATCGCCGTTTTGTTCCCCAATTTAGCGCCATTATGGCTCCTCTGATGAACTGCATTAGTGACAGCACATTTACTTGGACACCTGCTGCAACCAGCGCCTTTAATGTCATCAAAGAAAAGTTAAGCTCTGCTCCGATCTTGGCTCTCCCAGACTTCACTTCAGTCTTCGAGCTCCATTGTGACGCCTCCAAAACAGAAATTGGCATAGTGCTTAGTCAGCGTAATTGACCTATTGCATTCTTCAATGAGAAGATTTCAGATGCTCGTTTTCTCTATAGTACCTATGATATCGAATTCTATGCAATCGTACAAGCAATAAAGCATTGGCATCCATCGTACCTGTGTTACTTTTCAAACATCTAAAGGACAAGCATCCAATGCTATTGTATCTTCCTTTACATGTTCCAACACAACAGTGGACCGACATAAGTATGGATTTTGTGATGGGCCTTCAAAGAACACAAAAAGGGTTTGACTCCATCTTTGTTGTCGTCGATCGTTTCTCCATGATGGTTCATTTCATTCCCTACAAACGTACTACTGATCGCAACGTTATTTTTCAGAGAGATATATCGCTTGCACGGTTTGCCACTATCCATCGTTTCAGATCGGGATTCACGTTTTCTTGGCCATTTTTGGCGTTCTTTGTGGAAGCTTCTTGACACCAGCCTCGATATGAGCTCCGCTTATCACCCTCAAACTGATGGGCAAATAGAAGTCACTAATCGTTCTTTAGGTAACCTACTACGCTCTTTGGTGGGCACTTCTATTAAATCTTGGGATTCAAAGCTTCCACAAGCAGAGTTTGCTCATAACCATGCAGTGAACCATAGCTCCCGTTTCAGCCTGTTCCAAGTCATCCATGGCGTAATTCCTCGTGCGCCACCATACCTTTCTTCTCTACCGGACCGTATGCGTCTACATGGCGGTGCTGAAACTTTTATAGAACATATTACAAAGACTCATGAGCAGACAAAGGCCAACTTAGAAGCTTCTGTAACGAAGTATAAGACAGCCGCTGATGCACACCGCCGCCGTCTCGTCTTTGAGGTGGGCGACCTGGTTTGGGTTGTTCTTACTCGTGATCGTATGCCCGCTCATGCCTATAACAAACTCAAAGCTAAGAAAATTGGTCCCCTAGAGGTTCTCGAACGCATTAACGATAATGCTTATCGTCTCCGCCTTCCTTCGGATATTACAACTTCGGACGTCTTCAATGTGAAGTACATGTCTCAGTATTTTCCTGTTGATCCAGCTTTCGATTCGCGGACGAATCCTTCTCACCCGGGGAGTCCTGATGCAGCAGCATCCTAGAAGCTTCGATCAACGACTTTTCTTATTTTAAGTTATTAATTCCTTTTTATTTATTTCCTTATTCTAGTTGGTTTTCTATTTCTATTAGGAGTATTCTTTCTATTGACGGTTTAAGAGTCCTATATATAGTTCTCTTCTTTTAGCTTTGTAACTTAGACTTTTGAGAATTAATAAACAAGCAATTGTTTTCTTTGCTTGAGCAAGATTTGATTAAATTCATCTTCTTGAGAAGCAGGTCTCTAGCGATTCTCTTTTGAATCCCTAGATTGAGTTGAACTCTGTTCTTACCCTCTATCAGTATGTAATTGAGAATTTTGTGAATTGTGATAGGTTTTCTGAGTCGTATAGAGCATTTCTGTGTATCATAACTGCATGAGTTGTGCCACGGACATTCGCTGAGGCAATGAAATGTCCACGATGGAGAGAAGCAATGAGATTGGAGATTGAAGTCCAGAGACGAAATAAAACATGGGCAATTGAACAGTTACCAGCATGTAAGCATCTTAATGAGTGCAAGTGAGTTTTCACTATTAAGTATAGTGCAAATGGAACGATCTTACTGAGCGCAAGTGAGTTTTCACTATTAAGTATAATGCAAATGGAACGATTGAAATGTATAAGGCAAGACTGGTAGCATGTGGTAATCGACAAAAGGAGGGGCTCGATTATTCTGATACATTTTCTCCAGTGGCAAAGATGAGCGCTGTTAGATTGGTTCTTCAGGTTGTTGCTGGGAAGAATTGGGAATTGCATAAGATGGATGTGCATAATACATTTCTTCATGGAGACTTGGATGAAGAAGTGTATATGAGATTACCTCAAGGTTTCAGCTCTTCTAAGAAGGGGATGGTGTGTCGTTTGCAAAAGTCATTGTATGGTTTGAAACAAGCTCCGAGGTGTTGGTTTAATTTACCAAACTTACAAAGGCACTCTTGGGGTATGGATTCATACAGAGTAGAGCTGATTACTCTCTTTTCTCATTGGTTCGTGGTATGGTTGACTTGCATTTTCTAGTGTAAATTGATGATCTCGTGGTGACAAGGAGCTCTCTAGAGGTTATACAGAAGTTCAAAACATATTTGAGTAGTTGCTTTCCTATGGAAGATTTGGGTAAACTGAAGTATTTTCTTGGATTGGAAGTTGCACGAAGCAAAGAGGGTATCTACTTAATTACCGCAAAGAAAGTATGCTCTTGATATTATTGCTGATGTTGGATTGCTTGGTGGTAAGCCGGTAGAGTTTCCGATGGAGCCGAACCATCAATTGGTGAAATCGACGATTACGGTTCTTGCTAATCCGGAGAAGTATTGGAGACTTGTTGGACGATTAATTTATCTGGCTGCGACTAGACTAGATCTTTCTTACTCGGTTCACATCTTGTCTCAGTTTATGCACGAGCCAATGAAGGAACATTGGATGGCTGCATTGAGAGTTGTTCGTTACTTGAAGGGATGTCCAGGACTAGGAATTCTTTTGAAAGCTGAATGTGATTTCCATCTTACAGGTTGGTGTGATTCAGATTGGGCTGGATGCCCTCTTACGAGAAGATCTTTGAATGGATGGTTGATACAATTGGGTAATTCTCCTGTGTCGTAGAAGTCAAAGAAGCAAGATGTAGTGTCTCTTTCTTTAGCAGAAGCAAAGTGTCGGGAGGAGGGTATTAGGAGATACAATCTTATTATGTATAGGAATATTTCCTTATTCATGTATATTCTAGGTTTAATGTAGCTTTATTATATATATATATATAGTAGAGATAGACAATTATAAACCTTTGAGATATAATAAAATAATTCTTCTCCAGATCTTTTAAGAACACACGAGAATTAACGTGTTCAATCTCCACGATCAAGACGATCGCAGCCTACTCATGTCCGGATCATTCCCGGAAATCCACTACTTCGCTGGAGAAGAAGATACAAATGTCTCTCGCTTTCTCACTCTTGATCACAACTGATCTGTTCTTTCTCACTAGAACTCGATTATCAAGATAAAAGAGATAACAAACTACAACAACCCAAATAAACCACCTCGTGACTGAATCAACGCACCAACAACCTCCAACTAGTCGTTGAGTCAACCGGAGCTTCTTCGATCAGTCAACACGTGATTAACAAACGAAACGGCGTCGTCTCTCCTTGGGTCAGTTATTAACTGAGGCCCAAAACAGAATCCGCAGGCCCAATGAGTTAAGTCCCATATCCAACAAATAGTTATTTACACTGATTAGCTCAATCACCTTGGGTTAAAAAAATGTAAGGGTTTCTTCTGATGATGTGTTATCCTTGGATCCGAGAACTAAGTTACAGTGAGGAAAGTATCTTCAAGACAAGGGATCGTCAAGCCGACAATCGGATGACTAAACCCGAATTCGTCTTCGCTTTATTGAGAAGAGCTTGAAACAAAGTCTGGTTCAAGTACGAGACGGGAACTTATAAGTATCTCTGCTTCTTCGGGTTTTCGCCGACGTACACTGCAAGAAATCCTTTTGGTGCTGAAGTTGCTTTGTTAATTTCTACTGTAGAGCGACCAAGAATCTTCTTTGCACTCAAGAGACCTCCCATCAAAGCCATTTTCTTTGTCTAAAAGTTTGGATCTTTGAAACTTCTGATGAAAGATTGATTAGAGAAAATGATTCGAATTTTTGATTGATTATAATGAAGATAGTTGTTCTGTTTTGGGTCTGTATATATAGATATATGGAGTGTTTCATGGGACAAACAAGAACAGAGTTTTCCCATGGTTCTGTCTTGAAAAGAATTAGAAATGTGGCATGTGATGTTTCCATAAGGACTCTTCTGCTACTTTTTGTCCTCTTCTCTCAATATGTGGCTAATTTGAGTTTCTATAAGAACTAGCTTATGCGGGGAAATGAAGTCGTTCATCAGCAGAACAAAGAGTCTTTGTGGCTTAAGTTTTTCTTCTTTAATTTCTTTATGAGATATTTTTAATGGGGGAGGCAACTGTACTATAGAAGGCTTCTAGAACATCTCTATTTAAAAATCATGAAGAAGTATAAAGTTGTTTCCTTTATGATATTTGTTTCAAGGGAATCGATTTCATCGTGTTATCAAGGGGTTCATGATTGAAGGTGGTATTGGTGGGTGAATCTATCTATGGCTTGAAATTTGACCTGAAGCATGAGAGGAACGGGATGCTCTCTATGTCAGAAAACAATAGGTATAGAATAGNCCCCCCCCCCCCCCCCCCCCCCCCCCAAGTTAGAGAGTGTAGATTTTGAACTCCCAACTTGAGAAGAAATGCCGCAAACTCCTTCTTCTCAAGTGCTTTATCCAAATATTTGCCAATTGCAACGTCGTCAAAACATGTTCAATAGATATCATTACCCAAACAATCTCACGCACAAAATAACTATCGGGTTCAATATGTTTCGTCCTTTCATGGAAACCGGATTAGCACTAAGATGAATAGCCGATTGACTATCACAATAAAGCTGAATCGGTGCATCAAAGCGAATACCAAACTCCAAGAGAAGATTCTTTAACCAAAGGAGTTCCTTAACCGTATCAGACATCGATTTGTATTCAATTCGGCTTCCACCGATGATCGTGACACCATCTTCTGCTTTCGAGTTTTCCACGAAACAGGTGATTCACCAAGTTGAATGAACCAAGCTGTCAATGATCGTCGGGTAAGAGGGCAACCAGCCCAATCGGAGTCGCACCATGCTTTGACTATAAGAGGCTGACTGGACTGGAGAAGTATACCTTGGCCAAGTTGCCACTTGAGATATCGGACTACTCTCACCGCGGCATCCCAATGAGCTTGCTTCGGCTCATGAATAAATTGTGCAAGTATGTGGATTTCATAAGATAGCTCTGGTCGTGTAACTCCGAGGTAGATCAATCTACCAACCAAGCCAAGATACCATGAGGGATCCAAAATCGTATCTCCCGTAGCCAATGCAACTCGATGATTTTGATCCATTGGACAAGCCACATGTTGGCACAAGTATATTCTCGTCTCATTTGGAGCTACTTCAAGACCGAGAAAATACTTAAGAATTCAAAGATCCTTCATTTTAAAACACATACTCAAATATGTCTTAAATTTAGAAATTACTTGAGGTGAGCTCCCGGAAATGATCAAATCGTCGACGTAGACCAAAACATGAAGCTCCACTCCATTCTTGTTGTAGATAAACAATGAATATATAGTTGGGTATGGATTGAATGAAGCCATACTCTTCCAATGCAGTACTTAGCTTAGCAAACCAGTAACATGGCGCTTGTCGAAGACCGTAAAGTGATTTCCGTAATCTCAATGAAAACTAGGTGGTAATCTTTTCCTCAAGACCCCTGTGTAAAAATGCATTATGCACGTCCACTTGGTGAACTTCCCAATCGCACGAAGCAACCACTTCGAGAAAACATAGAACCGTAGTCATCTTGGCTACCGGTGCAAATGTTTATGTAAAATCTTCCCCTTCTACCTGATGATTTCCAAACACCACTGTTGGAGGTGAGTTTAGCACTCCCCGGTTTAGCCCAGTTTAAACCGAGACTGGCCCAATTGATTCTGGTTTACGACGGTTCGAACTAAGTAAAAGGGCCCATGACCACACTCAACACTACTAAAAATTATGCGTATAGCCACGGAAAATCCGTGGCTTATTGAAAAAGCCACAGAAAAGCCACAAAAAGCCACCGATTAGCTACAAAAAATTAGCTACGAAGCTATAGCCACATATCGGTGAGATAGCAAACTACTTGGCCGCGGAGAAGGAACCAATTGGCTTTGTAGGAAACAAGAAGAAGAAGTTTTTGAGAGACATCATACACTATTTTTGGGATGAGCCATACTTATACAAGCAAGGCTCAGATGGGGTCTTTCGAAGATGTGTTTCAGAGGAGGAAATTCTCGGTATTCTATTCTATTGTCACGGCTCAAACTATGTGGGACACTTTGCCACATTCAAGACGGTGTCTAAAGCCCTACAAGCCGGTTACTGGTGGCCGACTATGTTCCGTGACGCACATGCTTTCATCTCCAAATGCAATCCATGTTAGAGGCAGGGGAATATTAGCAAGAGAGATGAAATGCCTCAGAATTTCATCATGGAAGTTGAAGTGTTCGACGTATGGGGCATTGATTTCATGGATCCCTTTCCATCATCTCATGGGAATCAATATATCCTCGTCGCAGTAGACTATGTGTCTAAATGGGTTGAAGCGCTGGCTAGCCCAACTAATGATGCCAAGGTGGTCTTGAAGATGTTTAAATCGGTGATTTTTCCAAGGTTTGGTGTACCTAGAATAGTGATCAGCGATGGTGGGTCCCATTTCATCAACAAGATCTTCAAGAGCCTCTTGAAGAAACATGGAGTTAAGCACAAGATAGCCACTCCTTATCATCCGCAGATGAGTGGACATGTCGAGGTTTCCAATTGGGAAATCAAGGGCATCCTGCAAAAGACCGTAAGCACAACAAGGAAAGATTGGGCTATGAAGCCTGATGACACTTTTTGGGCATACAAGACTGCCTACAAGACACCTTTAGGAACGATGCCATTCCATCTTGTTTACGGGATGTCATGTCACCTTCCGGTAGAGCTCGAATACAAGGCAGCGTGGGCTGTAAAGTTGCTAAACTTCGACATAAAACCTGCTTCTGAACGGAGGACGATGCAACTACACGAGTTAGAGGAAATACGTCACATGGCTTACGAGAACTCAAAAATTTACAAAGAGAAAACCAAAGCCTATCACGACAGGAAGATAATCCCTAAGAACTTCACTGCAAACGATCAAGTATTGCTATATAACTCTTGCCTTAGACTTTTTCCAGGGAAGCTGAAATCGCGATGGTCCGGCCCATTCACCATTAAGGAGGTGCGACCGTTCGGAGCCGTGGTGTTGCTGAGCACTTCGGGAAATGAGTTCGTGGTTAATGGTCAGCGCCTAAAGCCATACCTCGCCGACATAGAAATCAATGGGGAAGAAACCATTCCCCTCGATGACCCGTCTCACGCCTAAAAGGCTGTCAAGTCGAGCTATTGACTTTAAACAAGCGCTTGGTGGGAGGCAATCCACCGGTACGTTTTCTTTTATTTTCTCTTTTATTTTATTTATCCTGAGTCTGTTTTACCTGCCTCCTCATTTACTTTCTCACCGAAACGGTGTGAAGTAAGTCTGGGGGAAGGTATATATCTATCGTTACTAATGCCATTTCCTTTCTTTTGTTTACTTTTAAGATATTTTTATGTTCTCTTTAAGTCATTCTGTTTTATTGAGTCAAAAACTTGTTGGAGATTATAATCACGACCTTTGAATTTTTATGTGATTTGCACATAAGTGACCATTGTTACAGAGTTAGCTTCCGATAAGACTAATGGAAAATCTAAAGGCTGACCAGTTGATCATAAGCATCCATGTTTCCAGAAAAATTCAAAAAACTTGAGCTAATTTCTGCGCTCTTCCTTTGACCCCATCATCGTGATCGGTGTCTTCAGAGCTTGACTCCTCATTCGTATCTGACACGACCTGTATAAAAGTATGGTACTCCTCTCCCTTATTTAAAATAAAAAGCAGAAAAGATGAAATGATTTTCTTTCGAGTAAAGGGCTAGGAAAATTTCCATCGATCCCATTATTTTACTTCGAAGGAGATGATCACACAAAGTTGGAAGCGAGGGATAGGAAAATTTCCCGTGATCCCATTATTTGCCTACATCTTTGATTTAAAAGAGGGGATGAACCGGGGATTCGGTGGCAAACACCATCAATACTCGCGCCTCGTAAACCTTGAAATATATACCCAAAGAAAAGAAAATGAGAAAAGAATAATTCTGGGGGAGGAAAAAAAGTACCAAAGGTTGTGTTGTTATTGTCTTGTCACGATATCGAATGGGAAAGAGTCTAGAAGGTTCTTGGCACTATGATCTTTGATGAGACCCAGCAATGATAGCTTTGGATTATTCTGTGAAATAATGAGTTGAATCTGGGAGGCTTCGAATGCTTGCAGATGCTTACATGGTGGTTCGATCTGGAACTAGTTTTGCAACACGTGGATTACCAAGGTAATGGTCATTGCGGAATTCTAAAGGAAATGTGAGTCTCCGTATTTTCAAACATTTTCTTCTTGCTTAGTTTTCTATTTGCTTGAGAACAAGCAAAATGCTAAGTCTAGGCGAATTGATATGCTTGGTTTTTACCGTTTTTAACGTATGTTTTGGTGTTTCTTTTAAGTGTTTTATCGAGTCAAAGTCCGTTTTTAGAGTCTTTTAGTCATTTATTTAGATATCTCAAATAAAAAGGCGTCTAAGGAAGAAATTGGAGTTACGAGGGCAAAAACGCACGAAACCGTGAAGAAAAGGGCAGAATCGGTCGATGCAAGGAGTGCATCGATCGATGCAACATCACCAGAAGATGTCCAATCGATCGATGCAACATACCCCCGAGGATCAGCAATCGATCGATGTAAGGAGTGCATCGATCAATGCAGCAGGACCAGAGGAACATCAATCGACCGATGCAAGGAGTGCATCGGTCGATGCATACCGACGAGAAGAGAAAGGAAACTTCTGTTTTTCCTGTTTTGCCCTGGAAACTCCCTATTTTGACCTAATTCGACCTAGACCTATATATACTCTATTTTTAGCCTCTTTGACGGCACCACCTCTTTTACAGACACTTTTTATCGCTTTATTCTATTGAGAATTTTTGGAGATCATTGTAAGCTTTGGAGAAGAATCTTTGTATCCATTGAGAAGAATTCTAAACATTTTCTCTCTTAATCTATATTATGTCTTCTTCATCTCTTTGCTTGTTCTCTGTTTCCATGTCTGAGTAGTTCAATTGTTAGGTTTAGGGTTTTCAACAGGATCCATGAATCATTGAATTAGACACAAATAAGGATTTATCCTTTGAGGTTTTCGCTTATTGTGGTGTTTATTGTTGTGTTTATTGCTTAGGCTTGAGCTGACCGCTAGGTCAATAAACTATGGCTTAATCTAAGAGCGTGGAAGTGTATTAGGTTGCTAGAAAGAACATCAGCGAACGAATTATCTAATAGCGTGAAAGTGTATTAGGTTGATTCGTGAACATATTGAACCTGCTCGTTAAGGCTGATCTAGAATTCTATGCCAACGGAAGTTATGATTTTAGGATGCTAGGTTTAGTAACCATGAGCACGGAAGTAGATTGGTTAATATTTATGTTTGAGTTTGAACTTGTGTTTAATTGTTCCCTGAATAGTTGTCTGATTCGTGATCTCTGGATTCCTGAGAATAAACCTTTGACCTAACGTCTTTCTCTTATTGAATTTTCATCGCTTTAATTACTTTCGTTACTTTTCTTGACTGTGAGCACGGCAAGAAAAGATTGGGCTATTGGTACGAGATATTTTCGTGTTCAATTTCCCAAGTGTACTCATGTCATTGTAGTACTTGAGATGTCAATCCATAAGGGGTTAAGATTGAAGCACTAAGAATGCAAGAAAATTCTTAATCTAGAGCAAACATTGTTTTTGGGTTTTTATATTTATGAGAAAGGAAACAAATGCAAGAAAGAAAACAAAACACAAGACTAAAATGTTGGATCATGAACTAAGCTATTAATGAGATGGGTAACAATCAAACAATGAATCATTTGGAAGCATTAATCACTATCTTAGAACATGGAACTCACAAATATGACTAATCCATTTCCATGGCACTAATCACTTTGTTAATTATCTAATCAAGAACAAATTTCCATTTGTGATTAAATAATGAACAAGCATTAAGAAACAATTCCAATTAGTTCACTAAACACCCTAAACATCAACTTCCGTTGGCTATGATATGCATAGCTCACAAAAGGTTCGGATCAAGCAATTCATTTAACTCCTCTCGGGTGTGAAATGCCTAAGTTCAAGAAACGAATGAACAAACCTAATCTAGTACTAACACCGCTTACTCGAATCTATCCCTAATGCATGAGATGAGACCAAAAATCTAACTAATCTAAGGTGTAGTACTAGGTTTCGATTTAATGTCGAATCTAGCATTAAGAACCAACCTAAGTGAAAGACTCATCCAAGATCATCCTAAATCATCATCATCTAACCATCAATCAACCATTGACTAAAGATGCCTAAACATTCAATGCACATTCATTCTTATGACATGGATCACACAAGTAGATTAGTTCACTTCCATGATACTAATCCATTTACAAATCATCTAGTTATCAAGAACTTCCGTTCGCAACTAAATGATCCATAATCATTAAGCATTAGTCCATACAAGTCAACAATTCACCTTAATCATCAATTTCCATTGGCTAAGAATTGAATTGCATGCTTAGAAGTTTTCTAGACATTTCATCGAACACCTTCCGGGCGAGAAATGTCTTAAGTTCTAGAAATGAGTTGTCAATTCGATTCTAGCATTAAGATCCCTCTTAACATGAGAACAAATGTTTATCTAGTCCTAAGCATCAACAATCAACCATCAAACCATCCAAATCAAGCAAAATCCAAAATCCAACAAAAAGTCAACTATCTAAGAACATGAAGAACACAAGAGAAAAATACATAGAAATGAAGAACAAGAATCAAATAAACATAATATAAAGATAGAGTGAAGAAATCTTCTCTAGAATGGCATTTGTATGAAGAAAAATCCAAGATCCCTCAAAAGAGAGAGTTTGGGTCGAGCCCCAATCTTACAAGAAGAAAACTTAGGGTTTTTTTACAACATAAGATGGGTATTTATAGAAAACTGAAAAACAGAAGTCACATCGGTATGCTGCATCGGTATACTGCATACCGATGTGCGATGTTTTGAGCGACGGGAAAGGTTGCATCGATATGCCTCACCCCGATGCACTACCCCGAGGATTCTCATGTGATTTTCTGGGAGTCCATGTCGGTTTGCCTCTCCCCGGTGCACCATCCCGAAATGACTTCTGTCTGTGCGCCAGACGGACGTATGCTCACTAAATTTGATGTATCTTTTGAACCGATACTCTGAATGACTTGAAACCACCTTCAAACGAAAGGTAACTCAATTATCTACGACTTTAATGAAGATCTCTGAAGCTAAATCCACATGGAAACCCTTCATACGAGTCGATCTTTAAAGCACTTTGGATGACCTCTGCATTTTCCTTGATTTTTGGGCTTAGCACTTGCTCCAAATTGGTCCCTTTTGCCCCATGATCTTCCTCCAAGCTCCTCAATACCTCCATAAGCTCCAAATGTACCTAAAAAGACTACAAATACAATGCAAATGTAAAGAAACACACCTATGACTCTAAAATGCATGACAAAGAGAAAAAAGACTCAAATGCATGAAAATATCTCAAAACAATACAAAGTGATATTAAAAACCTATGAAAATAAAGTCCTAAAAATATGTAAAATATGGTGTTATCAGCTATGAAGCTTGATGATGCTCTTTGGGCATATAGGACTGCTTATAAGACACCTTTAGGCACCACGCCATTCCATCTTGTGTATGGTAAATCATGCCATCTTCTTGTGGAACTCGAGTACAAGGCAGCATGTGCTGTAAAGTTTCTGAACTTTGACATCAAATATGCTTCTGAAAGGAGGACGATGCAACTACATGAGCTGGAAGAGATTCGTCACATGGCCTATGAGAACTCAAAGATCTACAAGGAGAGAACCAAGGCCTATCATGACAAGAAGATCATTCCTAGGAACTTCGCTGTAAATGATCAGATGTTGCTCTTTAACTCTCGCCTGAAAATTTTTCCTGAAAGATGAGATCACGTTGGTCTGGTCCGTTCACCATCAAGGAAGTGAGGCCGTATGGAGCTGTTGTGTTGCTGGACACTGTAGGAGGCGAATTTGTGGTTAATGGTCAGCGCCTAAAGCCATATCCCGCTGACATTGAAGTCACTGAAGGAGATACAATTCCTCTCAGTGACCCACCTCAAGCTTAAATGGCACCCAAGTCAAGCTAACGACTTAAAACAAGCGCTTGGTGGGAGGCAACCCACCGGTAAGTGTACATACTTCCCTGGCTCGCTTTTCCTTTTACATTTGATTTTTGGTTTTGGTTCACTTTGTTTCAGGTTTTGAAAAAAAAAAAGGGCTGGATCGATCGATCCGAACATTCTACTCAGCATTGGATGTTTCCTGGATCGACCAAACGCCTGGCCCGACCAACCGATCGATCGATCCCGAGCTTGGTAAACACCAGATCGATCGATCCATTTTTTTGGATCGATCGATCCAACATTTCTTCCCAACAACGAATGTTTCCTGGATCGATCAAACGCCAAGACCGATCGACCGATCCTATCATCGGTAAGTTTCAGATCGATCGATCCGGGCCATGGAGTGTCAGCCCCGAGCGTCATCAATAAGCGTATAACAACTTTCTACCCATTGTATTATCCATTCTTAAGTCTGGGGGAGGGATTCATCGTTTACTGCCGTTATTTTCTTTCTTGTTTTCTTTCTTTTGCTTTCTCTTGAGTCTCTTTAATGATTTTTCTTCAGTACTTTATTGAGTCAAAACTTTTATGTCGGGAATTATGTATTTTTCTTTGAAACAACCGTGTTACAGGAACTCTTATGAGACTGTGGGTCAGATTTGGGAAGTCGAGAAATAAACAGCGAAGTACATGGTGGTACTCTCTAACGTTGACTCTGTTCTAATTGGTCTACAACAATGAATGTTCAAAAGAAATGGTAAGATTCCTCGTTTTCAAATATCTTCCTTGTTCTTGGTTTTCTGTTTGTTTGAGGGCAAGCAAAACACTAAGTCTGGGGGAGTTGATGTATTGCGTTTTTAACGCATTCTAACCCATGTTTTGCAAGGTTTTCGAATGGGTTATCGAGTCTTTTAGTCTTTTTAGAGTCGTTTCAGGTTACAAGACAAAGTTTGGAGACTTAGGAGCGAAAATTGGCGGAAAGTGCTTAAAAACAACTTCGGATTGATCGATCCACCCATCCGCGAGCATTCCCTGGACCGAGCAAGGCGTTCCAGATCGACCGGTCCAAAAACTTTGGATCGATCGATCCCTCCATTGGATCGATCGATCCACTCAAGATCGAGTGTTCTCCAGATCTAGCAGAGCTGCATAGAACGACCAGTCCAAAAACTTTGGATCGATCGATCCCTCCATTGGATCGATCCACCCAAGAGCGAGTGTTCTCCGGATCGAGCAGAGCATCACAGAACGACCGATCCAAAAAATTCGGATCGATCGATCCTACCCTTGGATCGATCGATCCCATCTTTTTACAAAGGAAGATTCCGCAAAGCAGCACAAATCGATCGATCCACCCCTTGGATCGATCGATCCAGGTCCAGCTCGCCCAAAAAGCAGTCTTGATAGCTCCTATCTCAAAAAAAAGTCACCCACCACCAAACCAAGGCCTATATATACCTGCTTCAAGCTTTCTCCAAAAAACATCATCATTCACACACATCTTTCATTTCTTTTCATTTTGTAAACTAAAAGAGAAAAGAATCTCTACTTTTAGATCATGAGTTTTTAGATTTAAACCACTTTTAGATCTAAAACATCTTTCATCTCTTGGATATCTGCACTACCTTGGAAGAACTAGAGAAGATTTCTAAACTCTTTTGTGTATCATTCTCGTTTTCTGTATTATCTATCATGAGTTTTTCTTTATCTCTTTGTTTGATCTCTGTTTCTATGACTGAGTAGTCTCATAGTTAGGTTCAGAGTTTTCAAGGGAATCTATGAATCATTGAATTAGACATAGATAGGGATCTATCTTTCGTGGTCTTCGCTTATTGTTGTGCTCATTGCTTAGGCTAAATTGATCACTTAGTCTCTGATCTAGGGTTTAATCTATTCATCGAAAGTGTTATAGATTGCTTGAAAGAACTTAAGCGAGCGAATTGTCCTTAGCCAACGAAAGCTGATGCTAAGGCGATTCGTGAACATATCGAACCAATTCGTTAATGCTGGTCTAGAATTCTAAGTTCAAACGACAGTTTAAATACTTAAGTTCCTAGATTTAGTGATCAATACCACAACAGTGGATTGGTTAAACATTTATGTTTGAGTTGAGACTTGTGTTAAATCATTCCCTGAATAATTGTATGATTCATAACCTCTAGATTCCCGCGAAATACCCTTAACCTAGTGCTTTTCTTTATTAATTTTCTCATCGTTATTAGTTATTTTCATTAATTCTTACAACAAAAACCATACTCTCATCTTAGCTCTGTTTCACCCCAATGAATTGTAGTGTAACATTGGTCTCTGTGGATTCGATCCCTAAAATACTATCTCGATTGTTGTGCTCTTGCAGTAGAATATTAGGGTTAAACCTTAGTGTATCAAAAACCCACACCTATAATCCCTTAATAACTGGTGTGGTTCAAGAAAAAATCGAGAGTATATGTCAACTCCGGATGAAAGATATGGTCAGCACCGCAAGGACTTCTCGAGAGCAACCGAAGTGGATTGGCGATACTCTCTGGACAAAGATGACTGAGTATTGGGACACTGAAGAAGCCAGAGAGAGGAGTGCGACCACATCAGCGGCTCGGATGTCTGACCGTAACAGTGTTGGTCCTCATGTGCACTTCTGTGGGCAGAAGTCCTATATACAAATCCAACAAGAAATGGTAAGTTAGTATATCCTTTAGTATTCAATCAGTTAAACCTTTGCAACTTTTAATTCTTTCATTAACCTTTTTTATTGTTATCATTTCAGGAAGAAGAATTGGGAAGACCGATGAGTCTTGGTGAAGTTTTCATCAAGACTCATATAAAACCAGATGGAACTTTTGTCGATCGAAAGGCACAGACAGTAGCTGAAGCATATAAGAAGAACTTGCAAGCCAAGTTGTCTGACCTCAGGACTGAAAACTCATAGACTTCAGACGGCACTTCGCCTCGTCGAGAGCTATTCATAGAAAAGGACAACGAGCTATTTCTTCAGGTAAAGTTCTTGTTTTTTGTTTGCTTTTTGTGTTTTATAATATGGTTTGAGTGTTTGGGATTCAAGTTGTGTGACTCTTTCTTTTGTTTTCGCAGTCGACTTTCAAGAATGAAAGAGGAATTCCTTATGGAGTTGGAAGCCTCTCACAGTCACATGTCAACGGAAAGCGGAAGTACCCGGGAAGTTCTTCATCATACGACAGTCTACAAGAACAGCTACAAGCAGCTCAACGCCAAATAGAAGAACAAGCGGCTGAGAACGCAAGGCGTGAAACAGAGCTTACCAAAGTTTCAGCTGCGCAACAAGCCGAGATCGACCAATTGACATTGGTCAAAAGATATTTGACTGAAACTGATCCAAGGTTCTTGGACTATATGGCTGCTCATTCTACTCTGATAAGTGCTGCTGATCCGACGTCTTCCGCTCCAAAAACTACTGATCCGGTCTCTTCAACGAATCCAACCGCTCGTCCGACCTCAGAACCATAGGTTCCTCTAGGTCTCTCATCTCTTTTAACCTGTCCATTTTGAACTTATCTCCAATGGTTGAATATGGTAACCATGGGAGTTTCTTAATTTTGTGAACAATGTAGTTTTTGTGAACTTATCTCCAATGGTTGTATATGGTAACCATTCGATTTTTCCAATTATGTAAATTATTTGTTTCCTATGCTTTTACATTCAAAATGAGTTAATTTACAATTTTCTTCTTCATTAAAATCAACAATTGGATTCAAATTACCAAATTAGCATGATCAAAAGCAATACCAAATTGTAACTGTTGATCAGAATATTCGCAATGCAGTCGTAACTTAGTCGCAACGTAGTCGCAAAATAGTCGTAAAATGGTACAAATTACCATTCATAAAATCTAATCAATGGCTAATCAGTCGCTAATCAGTCACTATTTAGTCGCTAAAAGAGTCACCACACAATCGTAAATAGTCGTTAAATTTAGCGACTGATTCGCTATTACTTGTTGACGACTTCACTATGACTGCAAAATAGTCGCAAAATGGTCGTACATATAGTCGTTAAAATTTACGACTGAATTATGACTATTCCACGTCGACAAACAGTAGACACAAATTTGCGACTGTTTGGTTTTGCGACGAAATATTAACGACTAAATGATTTAGTCGTAAATCAGTCGTAAATACTGGTTTAGCGACTATTTTTGATGTCGCTAATCAGCTGTATTCTTGTAGTGATTGCTAAAAATTCAATAGGCACACACATTATTTAAGGCAAATAAATTTAGTGGCAACTGACAATAAAAAATATATCAGTTAACTAGGTAATGGTATGTGCGAGGCACATATTCACTACAAGAAAACTGCCTATTTCCAACGAAAATTTACGACGATTTTAAATCAATGTAAATTTACATCGACATTACGACGGCGTTACGACGAAATATGTGTTCGATGTAAATTCGTCGTAAATATTTGTCGTCGTAATTTGACGACGAGATTACGACAATTATACGACGATATCAAAAATCGTTGTAATATCGATGTAACTTTACATCGTATTTACGACGAATATGACTTTTGCATATTACGTTGTAAACTCGATGTAATTTTACATGGATATTACAACGATCAGTATTCGATGTAAATTAACGACGATTTCACGTCGATTGTTTTCAGTTTGGTAGAACACGTTTTTAATAGGTTCACCTAATCATTTACATCGAAAATATACGTTTTAAATCCGATGCAAATCCGTTGTAAATCCGTTGGTAATTTTGGAAAATTTCTATAAATACATCCTCACAACAAACGAAAGTTTCAAAAACACAAAAAAAAACACTAATAACAAAAAAAAAAACACTATAAAATATTTTTTATAAAATGTCTATATACGATCTACGAAGATGGATGTATACGCAAAAGGATTCGGAGGGAGCGTTGATGAAAGAATTCAAAGAGGGGCTTGAAATATTCATGTATCAGGTCGGAAATATGCAAACAACCCTGGACAGCGGTAAGATGTTCTATCCTTGTCGTAAATGCAAGAATACGAGATATATTTTTATTGATACGGTGTGGAAGCATTTACTAAATAGAGGGTTTATGCCGCAATATTATGTTTGGTATCAATATGGAGAGGGTTTTGAAAGTAATCAAGCTGATCGTAGTAGTAATTATCAAAGTCATGTAGATTTTGATGAATCAAATGATCAAGGTACTAGTTATCATCATGGTCAACATCAATTTGATCAGGGTCAAGATCATGATAGGATGCATGACATGGTTACTGATGCATTTCATGAAACATATGCTGATAATATTGTTGAGGAACCCAACGTAGATGCAAAGCGATTTTATGATATGCTAGACGCTGTAAATCAGCCACTCTACGATGGATGTAGAGAAGGTCAGTCTAAATTGTCATTAGCAGCTAGGATGATGATGATAATTAAAACTGATCATAACTTAGCTGAGGTTTGTATGGATGATTGAGCTGATCTTATTAAAAAGCATTTGCCAGAGGATAGTTTGGCTGCCGAAACATACTATGAGATACAGAAGTTGGTATCTCATAGTATTTGTGTATTGTAATTTAGGGTATATGGTATATAGATTTCTTATATTACGACGATTTTACGACGGATCCGTCGTATAATCGTCGTAAATTACCATCGAAATTACGACGGATCCGTCGTAAAATCGCCGTAATCGAAAACATTAAATTTCCCGCGTGGGGGAAAATTCTGATTGGTTTAATTTTCGGTTTCAATATTACGACGATTTTTTGACGGATCCGTCGAAAAATCGTCGTAAATTATCATCAAAATTACGACGGCCACAAACTCTATATATACGAACTCAGATTTTTCTTCCCTCACAACTCACAATCTCTCTCTCTCTCTAGACGCGAATCTCTCTCTCTCTCTACAAGGTAACTTTTTTTTTTATAGTCTTGTAATTAAATTAGAATTATTAGATATGATTGTAATTATTAGATAGGATTGAAATTAGATAGAATTAGAATTAATGGATTATATTTTTGATATTCGTTATATAATCTTGTTATTAATTAATTTTATATAATTTTTTTTAGATATATATGGGGCCACGTAAATCTCACTATCGCATGTTTATGGGTCACGAGTCGGGACCAAGTGCTAATTCGGAGGTCCCGTCATCTTCTGCCACACCGTCCGCGGTTCCGGATTATGTGTCCGCACCACCGCCGCCGCTGCCACCTCCACCTGCACTAGTAGCAGCACCTCGACCCCCATTGATATATGTGGAATACACGGTGCAAGATTTTTTGCTTTCGCCGGGTCATGATGCTTTACCCCGGTTAGATCCGAAACGGCCGCCGAATACTTTTTGGTACGTAACTTCAATTATTTTATTTTTTTTAATTAACATTATTTTTCTTACTGATAATTATAGTTTTATTTCTCAGATTTAAGGAAGATAACAATGTCGGACGGAGTGTGTATGATACCATTAAAGCATATTTCGAGGAGCCTCACCACAATTGGTCTGCGGTTCCGGACGACGTTATCGACACGTGGTTCAAATGTTTCGCGGTAATTTAATCGTTTCTATTTTTTTTTTTTGAGAATTAATTATTTTTATTTAATCGTTTCTAATTTTTTTGTCGTTTTTATAGCAAAAATGGCACTGAGACATTGGGATCAACGAGATGGTGAAGACGCAATTTAAAAATAAGGGAAAATTGCTGCTCAACAATACCGTCTCTGATTGGAAGAGGAAGTGGGAGGTTGATGCCGATAAGGTGAAGCTACATGTCTTCCAAAGTTTGGAACGGCTTGAAGACCTATTGGATGAATCCGCATTTGCAGCAAGTGTCGCTAAGTGTTCGGCTTCTCAGAACACTGTCGCTCCAGACGGTCTTCAGGCGGTTATTCCACATACTTCAGGTCAAACGTTTTTTGCGGGAAGGCGCCTTCAAATGGTATGATTTTTTAGGTTAATTTCTATTTTTTTGATTTTGTTATTAATTAAAATTAACCATTAACCGTTTTTTTTTTTTTTTTAATGTCGTTTGGTTAGGCAAACGGAGGCGAACATCCTCCAATGACCAGAGTTTTTGAGGAAACTCATAAAAAGAAATACGGCTCTTTTGTGGATCCTCGAGCGGAGAAGGTCTACAATGACGTGCAGGCAAATATCGTCGAGCGTCAAACTCAGCTCTCTCAGCAGCTATCACCTGGCGGTAGCTCGGTCCAATCCACTGATGCTTTGACCACATCCCAGATGGACGAGATATACGAAGAGGTAATAATAATCAAATTATATTTTTAGAGAACTATTTCTTTCAATTTATTAAATTTAACATTTCTTTTTTTAAGGTTGCCCCGAAGAAAAATGGCAGAATTTTAGGGATGAGATCAATCCGAGATAGTGTCGTCGCCTCGTCTTCCTCACGTCATCCGTTCGACGATCCGGTCGAGTTGCGGAACGAGTTGAACACCGCCAACTCCGAGATCAGCATTTTGCGGGCGAAGCAGGTGGTATACGATGAGAAGATGAAGTCTACGATAAGACGAGCTCGTACAACTCTCTCTTCGATATTCTTGCCGCGAGTAACCCTGATTTGGCGGCCGCACTGAGGCGGCAACAGGAGCAGCAGCAGCAGCAGCAAGCATCGACATCGGGCCTGATTGATCCGCTCGCGCAAGAACGAGCGGACTTGGAGCGGAGAACGGACGATGAGCTTTTTGGTGATTTAGGTATTGACCTAAATGATGATAATTAGTATTTTGAATTTTATTTAAAAAAAATTAATTTATAATTATAATTTTATTAATTATTAATTTGTAATTTTAATTATTAATAAAATAAATAAATATTATATATATATATATATATTATATTATATACATCGATTTTACATCGACTTAGAATTTACATCGATCTATAGTTTACGACGAAATTACATCGATTTACTTTTACCTCGCTTTACCAACGCATTTACAACTTTATATTACGACGACTTTACGACGGATTGCCGATCCAAAAATTCGATATTTCGATGTAAAATCGTCGTAATGTTACGACCATATACCAACGATATACCAATGAGGTAATTTTGGTCGTAATGTCGATGTAACTTTACGACGATTTTACGACGGATTTTGTACGACGGTTTTACGACGATTTTTATACGTACCCGTTTTACCGACGACTTTACGACGATTATCGAGTAACGACGAATGATTTACGACGAAAATGCAATCGTCGTTAATCCGTCTCAAAGCCTGTTTTACATCGATTTTACATTGATTATGTCCGTTGTAAAAGACCTGTTTTTTTGTAGTGATTATACTATATTTTCATTTAAAATGTTTTTTTTTACCCAATTCCAATTTTTCTATTTGGTTTACTTTTTGATTTTGAATTCAGGTTCTATCTATTGTTGCTTCGTCGAATTCTAGGGGTTTCTTGTGGTCTAAGATTCCTCACAATCTGACCAAAAAGACATTTATCATTCATAAATTTAATTTACTCAGAGAGATCCTTATTGGTTTGTTGAAATAATCAAGACGATATTTGTCATTGTTTAGGAAAACAATCGTTAATTTTTCTCTTATAATAAAAACTGAAGAAGAATTCTTTGAGCTTTCGAGTCTAAACAGATCTTCAGCTTCTGCTGTTTAAGAGATGACACTTGAGTTTCTCTACATCCGATAGTTTCAACGGTTTCTGCATAAACATCTGCGCTCCGCTCGCCAAACATCTGCGAATATCAATCATCAAGAAAATAACAGAATCTTAATTCACCACCAAAATAAAAGAACAAGCAATGTGTCTCATCATGAGAAATAATAAGTTTACTTGTTGATGCGAGTAGGAATGTTCTCTGATGACAATATCACAACAGGTACTTCCTTTAGATTCGATGATTCCTGCTGTCAATAACCAAAAAAAACCATAGAAAAAAAAAATTGTTACTCTGAATCTTTACAAGAAGACTCTTCTTTCATAAGAAATTTGTTAAACACCTTTACTATCTTTAGCAGCTCAACACCTGTCATTCCTGGCATACAGTAATCAGTGATGATAAGATTGACCTTCATAATCTGAAAAAAAAACACAAAATGTTATAAAAATCATTGTAACACAATTAGATCCTCTCTAAACCAATCAAAATGTTATTCTCTGAGGATTAAATAACTTGAAGATTAAGTTTACATTGGTGGTGTTGATACCGAGTTTAGCACAACCCGATAATCACACAAGATTTGGCCGAGATGGCCGGTGAACCAGGTCGGTCGTCCGACCATCAGGGTTCGATGTGAGATCGACGTGAAGGTCAGCCTTGTCTCGACGACGATGAGCTAGGACGGTGGAGAAGAAAAAGTGATTTATAGCTGAACCTCGAAGGGCTGCCTACGTACCCCGAGGTGGGGATCAATCCAGATCGTAGTTCACACGGACTTCGGCGGGCTCCGAGTTACAAAGATGGTGAGTAAGATCGGCATCGTGTGGGCTTTGTGTTCGTCATGCTCGTTGCTGGGCATGCACGTTGGTCGGCATGTCCATGATTGTTTGGTATGCATGTTGCTTGGCATGCAAGTTTCTTCTCATGCAAGTTGTTCGTCTATCTTCCTTATCGTGAGAATGGGCTTATCTTTCCGTGGTCGTCGTTTGGTATCGTGCTCGTCAAGCACGTCATTGTTCTTCTTCAAGCTCGTAGCTTGGCCTCCCCTTATTGCTTGTTATTCACGTGATTCCTTCTCTCTTGATGAGTTCGGTTCTCCTCCCTCGGCGAGTTCGTCCTTGGCGAGCTTCTCCTCGGCAAGTGTTTCGTGAGCTTATTCCCTCGTGGTCATTAGGATGAGTTCGGTGATGAGAGTTCGATCACCAAGTTCCCGGCGAGCTGGGTTCTCTCTCGTTTGTTAAGCTCGGTCCCATATATTTGGCGTATCCCACGAGTTCGGTATGTCCGGCGAGTTCGGCGTATTCTGGAAGTTCGGCATGTCCCGCGAGCTCGGTGTGGTCTCATGTTCGGCTTGACCGTGAGTGATCTCGTGATCGCGTTGTCGCGATCATGAGCTCGGCGCGTCGTGGTTGTGAGCCGGGCGTGTCGTCACGTTCGTTGGTCGCCATGCATGTCTCTTTGTTCATGCACGTAGCTTGGCGTTTTGTTCATGCACGTAGCTTGGCATTGTTTCCCATGATTACCATGCAGTGATTATGCACATCCTCTTTGATTTGTTTTCGTTGCTGTTCGGTTTGTTGCCGATATTGGATTGTTTCGTTTGGTTTTACATGCTCGTCAAGTTTGGTGATGAATTATGCTCGTTCTCTCCTCACGCTCGTCAAGGTGAGCTCGTGTTCGGTCTCTCTACGGCGAACGTTCGTGTTCGTCATTTTGTTTCGGTCAGGTCCGGTCTCGTCGTGTTTGTTCTCGTCATGAGCTCGTTGCTCGTTCGTTTGCTCGTCGTGAGCTCGTCATTTTTTTTGTGGTCCTCTTTGATGTGCTGAGCTCGGTCTCATTGTTTTCTCTCTCTAGGATTTGTCTTCCTCTCACTCATGCTCTGTCCTTTTCTTCGGGAAGAAGCCGTCCCTCTTTCTCTCTCTACCACCTTATTTATAAGGTTTCTTCTGGTGGCTAAACTTGATCTCCTTTCCCCCGCGAATCCGGGAAAAGTTCCTGAAAAATCGGACTAGTGGGCTCAGCGAGTGGGTCGTGACGTCATCGCTGACAAGGTGCTGACGTAAGCGCTGATGGGCTTTTGTTTTTAGTGGGCCGAGCTTGATTTGTATTGGGCTAGGGTGGGGTGCTAAATCCACTATCACCAATTAGTCCCCTCTCGAGTTCGGCGAATGAGTGTCGAGTTCGGCGGACGATGCAAGTTAAATTCTAGCTTGGTGCAAATCAAGTTCGGTCAATTGTTTGATCCTGAATTTTCGAGGTCGGCGAGATGTCTGCCTGCGAGCGAGTTCGGCGAGATGCCTGACTATGAGCGAGTTCGGCGCGATGTCTGACTGCGAGGGAGGTCGGCGTGATGCCTGACTGCGAGCGAAGTCGGCGAGATGCCTGACTGTGAGCGAGTTCGGCACGATGTCTGTCTGCGAGGGAGGTCGGCGTGATGCCTGACTGCGAGCGAGTTCGGCGCGATGCCTGACTGCGAGCGAGTTCGGTGCGATGCCTGACTGCTAGCGAGGTCGGCGAGATGCCTGACTGCGAGCGAGTTCGGCGCGATGCCTGACTGCGAGCGAGTTCGGCGCGATGCCTGACTGCGAGCGAGTTCGGCGCGATAATTTCGAGTTCGGTGAACTTCATGAGTTCTATAGCGTGGCAAAAAGCGAAAAGGTCGGCATTTGTTGACTTGATGCGAGGCTGAGCTCGGTGGAGTTCAGCAGTTTTTGCGAATAGCTCGGCTTAATTCGTTTTGCGAACGATTGAAGTTCGGCTTATTGTACTTTGTCGAATTTGATTTAATGCGAACTGAGGAGTTCGGCTTTGGCGCGAGCTGTGGAGTTCGGCCTTAGGTTTGTGGAAGCGGGATTGTTTGTTAATCCGCATAAGGTCGTAAAATGATACGATCCTCTCGAGTCCACCACGTACCAAATTGGTGCCGTATATACTATGGTCTTAGCCGGGGTACGTTAGATGAACTCGGTTCTACAATCCATTCAAGATCGGCGATCGTTCGGAGATTGGCTTATTTCCCAGATCGAATCGGAGCGTGCGAGACGAACTCGGCTTATTTAACTCGGATGATCTGGGAATTGCGAACGTATGAGAGTTCGGCTTATTTTACGTCCCAGATCGAATCGGAGCGTGCGAGACGGACTCGGCTTATTTAGCTCGGATGATCTGGGATTTGCGAACTGCGGGAGTTTGGCTTACTATTTGTGAATGTTGAGAATTCGGCTTATTAGTTCCCACATCAAATCGGAGTATGCGAGGCAGACTCGGCTTATTTAGCTCGGATGATATGGGTTTGCGAACTGCAGGGGTTCGGCTTATTTTACTCAGTCGATTTCGACTGTCGTGCGAACGTAAGAGTTCGGCTTAAGATAATACGAACTGTTCGAGTTCGGCGAACTGCGATAGTTCGGCTTAGGATAATGCGAACTGTTCGAGTTCGGCGATCTGCGATAGTTCGGCTTGGTATTGGAATCTGATGTTAAATCTGAAGTTGACGAGCTGAATATTGACGGGCAGAATCTGATGAAATGGAATTCTAATCCGAGATCGATGAACTGAAGTTCTGAAAAATGACGAACTGAAATTCCGAACCGAAATCGATGAACTGAAATTCTGATATGGAACCAATAAGATGATAATCCGTTCTGAACCGATGAAACGAAACTGTCGAGCTGAAAGTCTGAATCGAAACTGGATGATTGACCCGAGACTGATAAATTGGAACTGAATAATCCGACATTGATAGATGAGTGTAGCTTGATTAATCGAACGTAGCTCAATAGGAAAAAGTGTCCTGATAATGGAGCGTAGCTCGGTAGGAGATGTAGTTCAGTAAGAGAGCGTATCGTAGCTCGGTAGACGAGCGTCATCAAATCGTAGTCCGGATTTAGAAGGATGAACCCTGCAATCGAATCCGATGGGAGGACAACTTCAAATATTAGTTCCGAATAATAAAGCTCTCAATAAATGATGCCTCGATTTCAGCGATTTTGATTGGTAAGTGATTTTGATTGTCGATCAGCTCGGACTGAACGATTGAGGCAGCGATCTATTCTCCGTCGTCGGCTTCAGCGTTCCGCGTGGCTCCTTTGGTGTTAATGTCGTCGAGATTTGGCGTTTGCTCCGGTTGGTTTAGACGTGACTTTTTGTTCAATCCCCACAGACGGCGCCAATTGTTGATACCGAGTTTAGCACAACCCGATAATCACACAAGATTTGGCCGAGATGGCCGGTGAACCAGGTCGGTCGTCCGACCATCAGGGTTCGATGTGAGATCGACGTGAAGGTCAGCCTTGTCTCGACGACGATGAGCTAGGACGGTGGAGAAGAAAAAGTGATTTATAGCTGAACCTCGAAGGGCTGCCTACGTACCCCGAGGTGGGGATCAAGCCAGATCGTAGTTCACACGGAATTCGGCGGGCTCCGAGTTACAAAGATGGTGAGTAAGATCGGCATCGTGTGGGCTTTGTGTTCGTCATGCTCGTTGCTGGGCATGCACGTTGGTCGGCATGTCCATGATTGTTTGGTATGCATGTTGCTTGGCATGCAAGTTTCTTCTCATGCAAGTTGTTCGTCTATCTTCCTTATCGTGAGAATGGGCTTATCTTTCCGTGGTCGTCGTTTGGTTCGTGCTCGTCAAGCACGTCATTGTTCTTCTTCAAGCTCGTAGCTTGGCCTCCCCTTATTGCTTGTTATTCACGTGATTCCTTCTCTCTTGATGAGTTCGGTTCTCCTCCCTCGGCGAGTTCGTCCTTGGCGAGCTTCTCCTCGGCAAGTGTTTCGTGAGCTTATTCCCTCGTGGTCATTAGGATGAGCTCGGTGATGAGAGTTCGATCACCAAGTTCCCGGCGAGCTGGGTTCTCTCTCGTTTGTTAAGCTCGGTCCCATATATTTGGCGTATCCCACGAGTTCGGTATGTCCGGCGAGTTCGGCGTATTCTGGAAGTTCGGCATGTCCCGGGAGCTCGGTGTGGTCTCATGTTCGGCTTGACCGTGAGTGATCTCGTGATCGCGTTGTCGTGATCATGAGCTCGGCGCGTCGTGGTTGTGAGCCGGGCGTGTCGTCACGTTCGTTGGTCGCCATGCAT
>PKMM01049022.1:0-59858 GCA_002933915.1 Eutrema heterophyllum | reverse complement strand
TGGAATTCTAGGATTTAGACTTAAGTAGTTTTCGCAACGAGAGTTGGTCAGCTATACTTTAGTGATTTGAGTTCAAGAACCGCGCTAAATCTGAATCATGTTAGTTAGTTTATCTACATTCATTGAATTTCCTGAGAAATACCATGAGTCTATCTCCTTTCCAATTGATTCACAACTTGTTTAATTTACGCACTTGCATTTAATTTCATTGTTTGGTTTAGTTTAATTCGGATCTATATAATCTATTGCGTGAATTCTTGAGTTCTTGTGTTCGACCCCTACATATACTACAACAACTGCTTTAGTACTTATAAGGTATTAATTTGAGCATATCAGAGAGTATACTACAAAGACAGGTTATCTTGCTGCTTCCAAAGAACAAGAATTCATACCTCCATTATTAAATCCTCCCGTTGATTGGAATGCACAAGTCTGGAGCTTAAAAGCATCACCAAAGGTCAAGCTCTTCATCTGGAAAGCTCTCCAAGGTGCGGTTCCGGTTGGTGAACAGCTTCTCTCGAGGCAAATTCCCATCAATCCAATTTGCTGCACGTGCGATGAATTGGAAACAATAGCACATCTCCTATTCCAATGCCGGTTTGCTCATAATGTTTGGTTAAATTCGCCTTGGGATTTACCTGTTGAATCCGCTCAAGCAACTGATGTCATCTCAGGCTTGCTACTGGTTAGAAATCGTGTCTCTCTTCCGCCGGTGGGCCTCGATAAAGGACTGCTCTATCCTTGGATCTGCTGGGCTCTTTGGATAGCTCGAAATCAGAAGATCTTCAATAACAAAACCTTCTCGATTGGCGACACAATCCTTAGAGCTGTCCAAGATGCAAGGGAGTGGAATTTGGCTCAATCCTTGGTTAAACCATCGACTGTCCTGCAACAGGCGATCCCGTCAAAAAGTACATTCTCTTTCGAAGAGAGGACCATTGTTTGCTGCACTGATGCGCCTTGGAAGGCTGATTCTGAATCGGCAGGCTTAGGTTGGACCTTCGGGAATGACCTAATGCAAACTTCCGATCACTCGGCAACCTCCTCCAATGTTCTGCCGGCTCTTACGGCTGAGGCTTTGGCGGTGAGGGCTGCCCTTATCCATGCTGCTGCTATGAATCTCAACAGGTTGATCATCAATTCAGACTCACAACATCTGATTGGATTAATCAATTCTGGATCGACTTTCGCAGAGTTTCACGGCATTCTCTCCGATATCACTTTGATCGCACCTTTATTTTCTTCAATTAAGTTTAAGTTACGAGCTGACTGCGTTGCCAAATAGGCTCTAAAAAACTTATTTGTATCGGTTTAATTTTAAATGAAGAAAGAGTTGAACCCAAAAACAAAAAAAAAGAACACATAAGAATTGGGACAAACAAAATAAGAACAATCGACTTTAAGAATTAGGGGAATACTACGATAGTAAGATTCAATCAAATATAGGATTAGGGGAATACCAAGAATCAATCGACTTTAGGATTTGGGGAATACTAAGAAGTAAGAATCAATCGACTTTAAGAACCAAAATCGGACAAACAGAATAAGAACAATCATAGCTTTAGACTAATTAAAAGAGCATGAAACAAGTGTGGACCATATTTAAACATGACAATTTGGTAAGATAAGCGTCTAAAGATATTATGGATGTTGCTATTGAAAAATTTAGAGGATTCGTTGAGTTTTATAAGAATATAGATACACTGGGTTTTTTTTAATGCTTTAGAAAAATTGATGTTGATATAGATATTGATCCATTATTCTCAAAAACATGTAATTAGAAGAAAAATAAAATTTGATAAGATTCCAGATGATACACCTTTAGTGGCTCCGAGATGTGGAGAAGAATCATTATTTAGGATTTGATTATTTTTTATGCATAATTGATCAAGAAATTATTTCACAACTTCAAGAGTATGTAAACATATATGTTTATAAATTACTAGATTAGGCCCCGCGTATACGCGAGTTTATAATATAATGTTTTAAANAAAAGTTATAAAAAAAACTGATCACCCATGAAAAAAAGAAAATAAGATTAAGAACGTCGACGCGAAACGATCAAAAGTGAAGTCTAATCATTATTTATTTATTTACTTTAATTTTTTTTTTATTATTTGATATTAAACCATTTATATTTATTTTCCTAAAAATTTGACGAATTGATTATAGTTTTGGAAAATATTATTGGACTTTTGATTTTTTGGTATGTAATTGAGAGAATACCAAATTATTTATATAGAGATGAGAAATTAGATTTCCTTAATCTAAATGGAAAAGCTAAAGCTATTAAAAAAATAGATTTTTTTTATAANTTAAGGATTATCAATCAATTATAATTTTTCCGAAATTTCTAATTTCCTTTTTTTTTTATTAACTTTGGCTTTTAGCATAAATTAACATTTTTTCTTTTTTCTTTTTATTTAGTTACTTTACCTTTTATGATTATGAATCAATTAGATTTTTTACTGTTAATATTATGTGGCAAAATCTATTTGGAAAACATTTTTACATGTGTCAAAATCTTATTGATTGAATTGACATATGTTACGATCAAATGAGTTATTAACTTTGAAACATTCAGCTTTATAGAATAAGATACTGGATTAGGTCTTGCGTGATACACAGATAAAATATAAAATATTTAGACTTTAAAATTGATAACCATCATAATTATTACTCGTATAATTATATTTTAAATTAAAACTCATGTTTAGTTATCCAAATATTACGTTTTGTAATTCACAATTAAGAAAATTCAAAATTGATCTATATTACACACAAACAATTTCTCTAAATGAATAAGAGGATTCAAAAAAATAAATTTCAAATCTTATGTAACTTAAAACTGAATCTAATTGATAAAACTAATATTTTAAAAAAATTATTATCTTCTGAAACTTAATTGTTCTAACATGTTCGACAATTTATGTTTTAATGTAATAATTCAGGTTTAAAGTTTATACCTTTAAATTTTTGTGATAAAATAATTACCAAACACACGATAACAAAGTGTTATTCTTCTAATTTTATATATTATGAATCATATATAGATTTAATAGTTTACATTTTTCGATTTTATAATTTTGATTTTTTTCTCGTACTTTACTTTTTGATTTTATTAGTTTTCATCTTTTTTAACCACAATTTCCTTTTTTTGTTATTTTGTCTAGTAAAAAATAAATAACTCAAAATTGTAAAGTTTATATTATTACATTGACACATATCACGATCTAACTTAACAATGATACATATCATGATCTGGTGAGTTATAATTATCTTACGTGTCACGCTCACGTTGTACGCATTCAACTTTATATAATAAGATTAGGAAACCGACTGGGATTGAAAACCAGAGATCGACCAAGATCGAACGGTCGATATGATTTACCAATATTATGGAAATAATGAAGATATTATTACAGAGGAATCAAAAAAGTTCTAGAAAAATCAAGATATTTGTCAATATCAGGTTACCATTATTGTGAAAGTATTATTTTCATTTGTATTTATTTTAGTTTAGGAAACTTAGGTTGCTTCCATCTCTAGGTGTTGTAGCCGTACTGATCTCGATGGCCGGATATAACGCCACGATGATGATCCGACGGTCGGGTATATAGCCGCAATGATGATCCGACGGCCGGATATAACGCCGCGATGATGACCCGACGGCCGGGTATAACGCCGCGATGATGACCCGACGGCCGGATATAACGCTGATATTTTGAAGATTTTTCCAATTTTACACGTGTTACCACGTATGAGCTTGCCAGGGGTATAAGGAGACCGACTAGGATTGAAAACCGGAGATCGACCAAAATTGAACGGTCGAGATGATTTACTAAGATTATGGAAATAATGAAGATATTATTACAGAATAATCAAGAAAGTTCTAGAAATAATCAAGATATTTGTCAATATCAGGTTTACCATTATTGTGAATGTATTATTTCCATTTGTATTTATTTTAGTTTAGGAAACTTATGTTGCTTTCATCTCTATATAAGTTTATGTATCTTATAACTTTATTTTTATGAGAGTCAATAATAATTCTTCCATATAAAACACCTTTGTGTTCTTACTCTCATCAATTTATTATAAATCATAAAACCTAATCATTTGGATAGATTAATGTAATTTCGGATATTTCGGGAGCCTCATCGTCAATGACAGGTTCAGAGTGGACATCTGCACCAGCTTTCTCTTTTCTTAATTGTTCGAGATATATATTATCACACAATACCAAATAATACATATTGTATCCAGAGCGAGAGCAAAGACTGGCGAAAATAGGTTATATATGAGTAGGAAAGTGATAAAACTCCAATCGTTTGGGCGATATGCTTCTTCTTCCTATTGTGTGAATCGTCGCCAAATTCATAGAGACAAATATAAGAAGGCTCCCAAGATCAGCTCATATCTGGTTGAATCAATATGGTAATGTGCAATCAATACAAGATGTGCAACCAATCGCGTGGCTGATGCATTTATCCCAACAACTTTCAAACGCCCCATATCCAATCGTGATCATTTGTCCTTGTACAAGCGAGAATGAGTTCGCATATTCCAAAACCAAAGTAGAAGAGAAAAATTGGGGAGAGTATGAAATCGAGCCCCACGTGGTTATATATTATAACTGCCATAATAACCCCTGTGATCAGCTCATGCATGCTTTGAGAATAGTTCTCTGATTCCCACCTAACAAAAACCAAATCAATTCAAAGTTACCAACGATATTTTATATGTTGACAAAAATAAAATAAATTACATTTCATTTAACAAATATGCTTCCTAAACACTGAAAGTGTATTATTGACTGAGTTTTGAATGTTGCTGGAATAGGACGTGACACAGATGCTGAGACAGAAATCAACAAAGACAATTCACAGAGTTGCTGAGATAGAAGCTGTCACATACGCTAAGACAGAGCAAATGTGACATGGTGATAAAGTGAAAAGAGAAGAAGCTAAGACTTTGAGGAAAAGGAAAAAAATCTAAGACTTTGAAGAAAAGGAAAAGAAACTAGGACTTTGAAGAAAAGGAAAAGAAGAAAAGGAAATTATAAAAGTATTTGAAAATTAAGAGAAAAGGAAAAATAGGAATATTAGAGATATTTCCTATTTGTGAGGTATCCTAGTGTATCTAGGATTATAATCTATTGGTTATATGATAGGTCCCTGTTAAAGGAATTATCACTGTTGATCAAACGTAAATACGAAAACACGAAAACAAGAAGACAATTACTTTTCGGCAAATTTTTCTGCCTTTTCTTCTTGACTTTTTCATTTATATAGAAGCAAATTGGAACAATCCGTTCCTACAAACATGGAAGCAAAATGCATACATAGAATTGAGGAAACTACATGAAAGAAACGTGAAACAAATCGTGAGAACTCTGCACCTACAATATAGGAGACTGAGTCTTACTCTGTTATTTGCTGAAATCAAATAAATGAAAATGAGTAAACCAAACCAATCAATCTTGGTATCTCTGGTTCGGTTTCCTTATGCGCTTGGGACGCTGGTTTAGTTGATGCTCGATTGCTGTCTCATCAATACTCCCTTCCTCAAGCACAACCTTGTCCTCAAGGTTGAAGTCGAAGTCTGGAAAACTGAGTTGCAGCTGCGACAGATTTTCCCAAGTAGCGTCAGCGGCCTGTAACCCTTGCCAACAAACCAGAGCTTCTGTTGTTGATCTTTGGTCCTGCGTAGTCTCTCGAGTATCAAGGATTCGATCAGGACAGAGATTCAAAGTCCCATTCTCAGGCAATGGCGGTAGCTTGCCGGGAACTGGCTCGTCATCTCCAATCCATTTCTTCAATAAGGAAACGTGAAAGACATTATGAATTCGAGTACCTTCTGGAAGAGCAAGACGATACGCAACAGCTCCAATGCGTTCCTCAACACAAAACGGCCCAAAAAATCGATGAGACAATTTCTGGGAAGTCCGACGAAACAACGTCTTCTGTCAATAAGGTTGGATGCGCATCAAGACCCAATCTCCTACAGCAAACTCGATGTCGCGTCGTTTATCATCCGCGAGTTGTTTCATTCTGTTGTTCGCAGCAGTGAGATTGAGTTTTAGTTCCTGAAGCAACTCGTCGCGTTCCGCCAGTTGCTCGTCTAACTCTCCAATGAGTGCTGAACCAATTTCATAGGCTGGGACTGGTGGTGGAAGACGGTCGTAGAGTGCCTGGAATGGTGTCATACCCGTTGAATTGTGGAAGGTGGTATTGTACCAGAACTCAGCCCATGGTAAGAACTCGCACCACTGTTTCGGACGGTGACTAACGAAACATCGAAGAAATTGTTTGATGCAACGATTAACCACTTCTGTCTGGCCGTCGGACTGTAGATGATAGGTTGTTGACATATGTAACTGTGTTCCTGCCATCTTCCAAAATTCCTTCTAAAATAAGCTCATAAAGACGGGATCACGGTCACTTACAATGGAACGTGGAACACCACCGTACGCGCAGTATAAGGGTGCGAAAGTGGAACCAAATGTGCAGATTTACTGAGGCGATCAACAACCACCATGATAGAGGAATACCCAGAGGATTTGGGAAGACCGTCGACGAAGTCCATGGAAATGTCTTCCCAAACTTGGCTTGGTATCGGGAGTGGTTGGAGGAGTCCTGCTGGGGAGAGTGATGTATATTTAGCTCGTTGTCAAACATCACAAGCAACTACATAATCACGGATAACGCGATGCATAGAGGGCCAATATAACTGGCGAGCGAGACGCTTGTATGTGCGCAAAATGCCTGAATGACCTCCCATTGGTGTTGTGTGGTGTTCATGGAGGAGTTGTTGCACAATGGGCGAGGTTGGTGGAATGACGAAGCGATTATTGTAACAGATTAACTCGTCTCTCCACGTATACGGTTTTCATGGATTAGCAGTAGCCAATTTCCCAATCTTTTGCATATACGGGTCAGTTGATGTTACCTTTCGGAGATCGCTCCACATTGATGTTTGTTGTGTGAATATAGCGTCCAAACATGGGCTCCCATGAACACGAGAAAGCGCATCTGTCGCTGTGTTAGACTTTCTGGTCTTATATGTTATCTCGTAATCATATCCCGCAAGTTTCCCGATCCACTTCTGCTGCTTAGGAGTGAGGATTCGTTGTTGTAGGAGGAATCGAAGACTTTTCTGATTTGTTTGGATTGTGAAGCGCTGACCTAGTAAATATGGTCTCCACGTCCTGATAGCAACCACGATTGCGAGCATTTCACGGGCATATGTGGACCAGGACTTCTTTGCAACACCGAGTGACTTGCTCATGAAAGCAATTGGCTTATCATTTTGAGATAGAACCGCCCCAATTCCATCACCTGAAGCATCTGTCTGAATCACGAATGGTAATGAGAAATCTGGTAACGCCAAGGTGGGTGTCGTTGTTAAGGTTGTCTTCAATTGATTGAAAGCGAGCTCGGCCTCGGAACTCCATTCGAATTTCCCCTTTCTCAACAGATTAGTGAGTGGTCGTGCAATCAATCCATAGTCTTTTACAAATTTGCGGTAGTATCCAGTAAGACCGAGAAAACCGCGAAGCTCTGTGACTGTAGTAGGAAGAGGCCAATCCAGCATAGCCGCAATCTTAGATCGATCCACTTTGACGCCTTCGTTGGAGATTACATGGCCCAGATATTCAACTTTTGTTTGTCCAAAGTCGCATTTCTTCAGTTTGACGGCGAGTTGATGTTGTTGCAGGAGCTGAAAAACTTCGCGAACATGTTGCAGGTGCTCTGCCCATGAAGGACTATAGACGAGAATATCGTCAAAAAGACCAAGACAGAGCGGCATAACAGAGGTCGAAACACATCGTTCATCAAAGCTTGAAATGTTGACGGTGCGTTGCAAAGACTGTTATGGGTTCGGAAAGCCGTTTTCGGGATGTCCGGTGGATGCATTCGCACTTGGTGATAGCCCGCCGTTAAATCAAGCTTCGTAAAATAAGTTGCGCCATGTAGTTCGTCGAACATATCTTCTACCGTCGGTATTGGAAAACGATCTTTGATGGTGGTGTGAATGAGGGCGCAGTAGTCCGTGCAAAAACGCCAGGAGCCGTCTTTCTTCCGTACCAACAGCACTAGGGAAGAAAATGGACTCGAGCTTGGTCGAATGATGCCGAATTTCTGCATCTCTGTCACTAGCCTTTCAATTTCATCTTTCTGATAATACGCGTATCGGTAGGGACGAACGTTGATGGGATTTGTTCCTTCCTTGAGCGTAATATGATGGTTGATCTCTCTCTGTGGTGGTAAGCTCTTAGGTTCGACAAAGAGATCACTGAATTTGTCGATGAGAACACGCAGATAGTCGGAAATGGGTTTCGCTGTGATTGTCGGTGATTCAGTGGTAATCGCAAACAAGACATGTCCTTGTCGGGCCTCTTTTAAAATTTATTTTGGGTTTGCTTCATGGATCTGTGCATAATGAAGCCCACGAATAAGTACTGTATCTCCGGCCCAATTGAATTGCATGGTATGGGCCTTCCAGTCACATATAGTTGGGCCTAGACTTTGTAACCACTGTACTCCAAGGACCAAATCCAGCCCAACCAGAGGAAGAGCGTACAACGTGATCTGAAATTGAGCGCCCCCCATCATGATTGTCACCGCCTCAAACTTGTCGTGACACCGGAGTGGAGCGCCGTTGGCCACCTTCACCGTGTACGGCGTAGTCGGGGTTACCGTGATATTGAGATTGCGCACTGCTTTGGCACAAATAAAATTATGTGTCGAGCCACTGTCAATTAGCACCACCATGTTCTTCTTAGCGACAGCTGCACGAATCCGCAATGTCTGTGGAGAATCCCAGCCCGATAACGCGTGGAGCGTAATTTCTTGTTGTTTCTCCTCACAATCCAGCTCTTCGTCATCAACCGCGGTTTCCCCAACAGCATCGTGAATCCCTTCCATGATGAAAACTTACGGTTGCAGACATTTGTGACCAGGCGAGTAGCGTTCGTCCCAGCTGAAGCACAGCCCGAGACTCCGCTTCCTTTTGAGTTCTTCCCAGCTCAATTTTCGTGGGGTTTGAGCTGAAGCGTCGCGTGACGGAGCAATACGGGGTGTGAGATTGTAGTTGGTGTTACACGATCCGTCAGAAGAACTCGAGTTATAAGCTCTCGCCGGATTCCATTTCTTCTCCAGTTGTAGTTGGTCATCGCGGTGCCGCGCCAGATTAATGATCTCCAACATCGTCTTTGGTTTGAAAATGCGGATGCCGCTTGAAATGGAAGTGTGAAGTCCACCCATAAACGCACCCACCAATGCTTTCTCCGTCCATCCCTCGACTTGAGTTGATAACCGCTCAAACTCCCCTTGATACTCCAACAGCGATCCTTTTTGACGTATGTGACACAACTCCTCGTCAAAATTTTCTCCGTCTAACGGCCCAAATCGTGTCCATAGCTCCGCTTCGAATGTTTCCCATGGAATCTGATGTGCGTTAAGGCCGAGAGCTTTGGATTTGGCCTGCCACCAACGATTCGCCTCCTTCGTTAGATGGTATGATGCAAAACTCACCTTTTCTCCTCTTGACATCTCATGATAGGTAAAGTATTGTTTGGCCTTGCTCAGCCACTCTGTGGGGTCTCCACCATAGAATCTGGGAAATTCGAGCTTTACGTGATGATTAGAGACATGGCCCGATGTTGCCGCAAATGGGTTCATGTTCTCTCCTCTGTGATTAGGCGGTTGGTGATTTCCTCTGGGAGCGCTACATCATCCATCACGAATATTCGACACCATCTCCATCATTTGATTCGTTGGGTCTTCCATCATACGATTGAATGAGTGCTCCATGGAACGAAGTTTGTCGTCAATGCTTGTGTTTATCTTTTGCAGCTCATCTTGGACCATTCCGAGACCTGTTTCCAGATCATCCAAACGATCTTTGTTGCTCATGGTCTCTGCCGCCGGTGTGGAAGCCAAGACCAGATGTTTTTGTGAGTTTTTTTGTTTTGCGGGGTGGAATTGTGTTTAGTGGGGTAAACTGCTCTGATACCACTGATAGGTCCCTGTTAAAGGAATTATCAATGTTGATCAAACGTAAATACGAAAACAAGAAGACAATTACTTTTTGGCAAATTTCTCTGCCTTTTCTTTTTGGCTTTTTCATTTATATAAAAGCAAATTGGAACAATCCGTTCCTACAAACATGGAAGCAAAATGCATACAAGGAATTGAGGAAACTACATGAAAGAAACGTGAAACAAATCGTGAGAACTCTGCACCTACAATATAGGAGACTGAGTCTTACTCTGTTATTTGCTGAAATCAAATAAATGAAAATGAGTAAACCAAACCAATCAATCTTGGTATCTCTGGTTCGGTTTCCTTATGCGCTTGGGACGCTGGTTTAGTTGATGCTCGATTGCTGTCTCATCATTATAAATAAGAAGAGAGCGTAACAAGAAAACTGACGCACTTAGAGTTCTATTGTGAGATGCACAGGGTGTATGTGGTGTCGTCCCATCATATATGATTGTGAAATCTGTTGATGGTATTGTTGTAGTACTTCACTAGTCAGAAAAGACAATGGGTGAGTGTTACCACAATCCATGTAAAATAGAGTGGTAGGCACGGGTCTGTGCTAAATACAATATTCTAGTGGATTTATTTCTGGACGAGGTCCCGGGGATGTAGGTTAGAGAACCGAACCCCGTTAACAATTTCGTGTGTCTTTTAATTTTTGTACATTCGTATTATATCTCATCTCAAACATAAAACTAGCCTCGAATCTGCTTTTTCAATTGCTATCAGAGCAGGTACCCGATAGAAATTTATCTTGTTTCGAGTTCGATTCAGGATTCGTGGTTAGAAGGAGGAAAATTGAAGAGGATGAGAAAAAGACGTGATCGTGACAGAGAAGAGCTAAGACACATGGATATTGATGATGGATAATTGAATGAAGTCACCGGAGCTGCAACGATGTTGATCGGATTTGCATCGAGTAGTTTTTTTTTTCACGTCACCAAAAATTGGAGTTTGGCTTCGGGAAAGAAAGATTGAGGCAAAGGTGGAATTTGGGCCATGATTGGGGTTTTAGTTATTATCTCACGGGCTTAAAGTCCTAGGAAAACAGATCGGCGACGAATTACTTTTACCTCAACAAAATCAAAAGAAGAAGCATATTTGGTCCGAACAGAAAGAAAGGAGAAGAAAACGTGTATGAAAACCCGACTGTGGAATTCTCCGGTGGAATCAAGCTTGATCATGGAGAAGATTCTGAAGAAGAAAGGGAAATCGAGAGTTCTCGTCTTTGTTCTGTCTTTGGAACTGAAATCGAGAGGAGATTTTGAATTGAATTGATCTGTCGTGGTTATTGGGGCTTCGAATCGACAGCTTTACGAACTGAAGAAAATATGAGATGCCTAGGGTTTCGTCAGAGGCGAAGAAGGAGGCGCCGGAGAAGGAATAACGCGAAGGAGAAGTTGGATGAGCGGAGGAAAGGCGACGGCGGGGAAAATCGCCGGAGGAGACGGCGATGGCGACCAAGCAGTCACCGGGAAACGCCGAGATTTCGCCGTTAAAAATCGTGCCGCCGATGGTCGCGCCGAGGAAGAAGACGCGTGGGAAGAGAAGCTAGGTTTGCTTCTAGTGGGCCGAGTTGGGCCAGAAAGAAAGAGAAGAGGACTGGGCCAAATTGGAAAAAGAAGAGACTGGGCCAAGAATTTGGGCCCGAAAGGAAAAAGAAGAGGACTAGGCCGATTGGGCCAGAATAAGAAGGAAAGGTTCTTGGGCTGGGCCAGAAAGGAAGAAAGAAAATAGAACTGGGCTCAGATGTTGAATTGTGAAATTGGGCTTCAGTTTATTTATGTGGGCCTGTACGAATTATGAAGGTTTTAGGAGAAAATATGTTGGGCCAAAATTGTGCACAAAGCCCAAATCCGATTATGGCTATGGCTGCTCAATAGATGGGCCAAAAACATATCTTCAGATAAAAGCAAGATGAACTTTTACTAAGGAATCCAAGCAGGGGGAGATAATATGAAGATTCAGAGAAATCTCAGAAGTTTGATGTTATGTGATTAAGGGGGAGTTTGAAGTTCATAAAAGCATGTGTCGTGTAAAGTTTTGGATGTGTGCTTGAATTCTAAAACTCGGTCAAAAAGAGGGAGATTGAAAGTGTATTATTGATTGAGTTTTGAATGTTGCTGGAACAGGACGTGACACATATACTGAGACAGAAATCAACAAAGACAATTCACATAGTTGCTGAGATAGAAGCTGTCACATACGCTGAAACAGAGAAAATGTGACATGATGATAAAGTCTAAAGAAAAGAAGCTAAGACTTTGAAGAAAATGAAAAGAAGCTAAGACTTTGAAGAAAATGAAAAGAAGATAAGACTGAAGAAGAAAAGGAAAGAAGCAACAACATTCAAAAGACGAAAAGGAAATTATAAAAGTATTTGAAAATTAAGAGAAAAGGAAACAAGCATCTACTTATAAGCATCTACTTATCGTCTCTAGCTACAACCATCCACCTCTAGTGACCGGCCCATATGGACAGTTTAAGGATTTGTTCAGAAAGTCTTCTCTTCCAAGGACGTTTGGAATTGTTTGAGATCTGTCAAAAGTATCGTCTCTTGGTTTCCTCTAATTTGGCATAAGGCAACCTCTCCTCGCCATGCGACCAACACATGGTTATTCATGTTAAATCGGAACCACACCCTCGCTAGAGTGGCTTCTTGGGGTCTTGATGTGGAAAGTACATGTCTACTTTGTGGCATGGAGATTGAACCACGTGATCACTTCTTCTTTAAGTGTATCTTCTCCTCTGAAGTATGGAAAAAGGTAACACTTAAACTCAACTTTTCCTCCCCTCCTTCGTGGAATGCCATTCTCCTTTGGCTTCCCTCTGCTTCTTCTACCGGTAGCCTATCCCTTGCCCTCATTCAAGGCTGGAATGCGTGTCTATATGAAATTTGGCAAGAACGTAACAGACGTCTTCATGAAGGCCTCACTCTCTCTCCCGACAGGATTGCTTCATTGATCTTCTCAAACCTTAGAAACAAATGCACTTGTCGTGATACGATTGGACTCAGACAGGTGGGCTTCTTCTTTGCTATGCCAAGTGGTTAAAGTTGGCCCAAATGAAGTCTGTTGAAGAAGAACCCCTGCAAGAAGAAACGACGATTAGTCTCCTGCTCTTTGCTACGAGAAAAGAAGTTGTGTCATTGACAGGTGTCATTCAATGACAAGGAAAAGTAGGAGCTGGCAGAAGAGGGTTTAGGATAAAAAAGGAATGTTGAAACATTAAGGCAAAGGGTGGACCAATACACAAACGTAGAACACGGAGAAAAGAAGCATTGAGAGGCTGAGAGAAGAAAGGATGAGAGATATATATCTTAGTGATAATCTGGTACAGATTCTCTTCTTCTTGGTGATAGATCTTTGTTCGGTGAGTGTCCTCTTGTACTCTGTATTCCAAGATATAACCCTTGTGAGCTGGTGAAAGCTCACCGAAACGTACCTAGATCACTTTGATCTTGGGAACTCGTATATCTTGGTGTTCTTTAATTTCTGCATAACATCAAACACATACAAATCAGCACAAGTACAACTAACATCTGCAATCTGATTTGAAAACAACGATAAACAGATCTGAATACTTTTAGAAAAAAAAACATCAACAGTGGTATCAGAGCTAGGCTAAAGCTATTTAGTTCTATAGAATTCGAATCAAGATCAGGTGTGTTCATTTGAGTTGCTGCTGGTTATTGAAATTCTGAGTTTCAGTTCAAGGTTATAAGACTTGTGGGACTACAGGTTTTGTGAGATGGAGCCAACTTAGAGCAGGCTTGAGGTGGAGAAATTTGATGGAGAGGGTGATTTAACTTTGTGAAAGCATAAGGTCTTGGTACAGTTGGAGATCTTAGGGTTTGACTATGTGCTTCAGCCAGAAGTTGTTGCAGATCCTAAAGGAAAAGGGATCGAGGGTGAAGGAGTTCAACATGAAGTAAAAGCTGATCCAAAGAGGCTGGATAAGGATCAGAGGGTTAAGAATCTTTTGAGTATGAGCTTGACAGACAGTGTGTTGAGAAAGGTTATCAAGAACCTACAGCATATAATATGTGGACAGCATTGGAAAACTCATATCAGGTGAAATCTCTGCCACACAGGTTTTATCTCAAACAAAGATTCTACAGCTTTAAGATGGATGAAGACAAGAACCTGGATAAGAACTTTGATACATTCAATAAGCTGATATCTGATCTCTCAAGCCTAAATGTAGAGATGAGTGAATAGGATCAAGCTGCAATTCTTCTTAACAGTTTGCCTAAAATTTTTGACAATTTGGTACATACTCTAAAGTATAGCAGTGGAAAAGATACAATACACTAAAGTAGATAATAAGGCCAGCCTATTCTATAGAGCTGGAATTCAAAGAGAAGGGTATCTCCAACAAACAGAAGATTGCTGATGAGGGGTTAGTGGCTCCAACAAGAGGCAGAAGAACTGATAAAAGAAGTCAATCAAAAGGAAAGTCTAACAACAGAAATAAGTCTAGACAGAAAGGTAAAAGGACTTGCTGGATCTGTGGGAGTGAAGACCATCTGAAGCGAGATTGTTCTAAGAGAAATAAATCAAGTTCAAGTCAGTTCAGAAGTGATAATGCAGAGGCTGCTGTTGGCAAGTTTCAGGGGGCAGAACCTGTGATGATGTTAACTGCTTCTGAACAACATTCAAAGGATGGATGGGTGTTAGATTCTGGGTGTTCATATCATATGACATGCAGAAAGGATCTAATGTTTGATGTAGAAGAGATTGATGGTGGTAAAATTCTAATGGGTAATGATACCATTGTGAAATTACAGCTATTGGAAAGATCAAGATAATCAACTACAACATGACTACAGTTGTGTTAACTAAAGTTAGATACTTTTCTACAGCAAGAAGGAATCTGATTTCTTTGGGACAACTTGAAACTCATGGTTGTTGGTTTCAGTCTAGACACTAATAATTACAAGTCTTTAAAGAAGACAAGGAGGTTCTAGCTGGTGATTACAAAGACACCTTGTATTTCCTTGATGGACAACCAGAACTAGAACAGATGAATGCAGCTATTGAAGCAGTGGACAAAACTACTCTATGGCATAGCAGACTTGACCATATGAGTCAGAAGGGTTGCAACTGCTGGTTAAAAAAGAGCTGCTGAAGAAGAATGAGATTTCAGAGATGAAGCAGTGTGAGTTCTGCATACTAGGAAAGTCTCATAAGTTGTCCTTTAAGACAGGAAAACATACTTCAAAGGATGTTCTTGAGTATGTCCACTCAGATTTGTGGGGTTCTCCAAACGTGACACCAAGCTTGTCTAAGTGTCAATACTACATATCTTTTGTGGATGATTTTTCTAGAAATGTATGGATCTATTTTCTCAAGGACAAAAGATGAAGCATTCTCTAAGTTTGTTGAATGGTTGGCATTGTTGAGAATTAAAAGTGGAAAGAAGTTGAAGGCATTACGGACAGATAATGACTTAGAATATTACAACAAAATCTTTGATGACTTTTACAAAGCCATAGGGATTATGAGACACAAGCCGTGTCTTTATACTCCCCAACAAAATGGAGTGGATGAGAGGTTGAATATAACTATTTTGGAGAAGGTCAGGATTTTGTTGAGTGAAACTGGATTAGAAGAATCATTCTGGCCAGAAGCTTCTTCTACTTTAGTGTACATGATCAACATAACTCCCTCAACACCATTGAATTTCTTAATTCGAGAAGAGGTTTGGTCTGGTAGAAAACCAGAATATTCGCACATGAAAAGATTTTGATGTTTGGTTTACTACCTTGTTGATCAAGGGAAGTTAAAGTCTAGATTAAAGAAGGGAATTCTCATGGGGTATCCGCAAGGAGTTAAAGGATACAGAATTTGGAGTATTGATGAAAGGAAGTGTATTATCAATAGAGATGTTACTTTCTGTGAAGACATACTATATAAAGATATAGTAAAGGTGTCGAGAAAGACTAAAGAGAAAGCAAAGAGAAAAGACAGAAGGTCTCTTTCATTCTGCCAGATGAGATTGATGAAGGTGAACCTTCTGAATCAGAAGCTGAAACTTCAGATGAAGGTGGAGTTTCTTCAGGGGATAATGAAGTAGTCGAAGATTCAGAAGAAGAGTCAGATGAAAAAGGGCTTCAAGATTATCAGCTTGCAAGAGATAAAGAAAGAAGGATGAACATTAAACCTCCCAGTAGATGATCAGGATGTAGCTGCATATGCTCTAAATGTGTTCCAATTCATGAATGCAGAAGAACCTCAGACTTATGAAGAAGCCGTGAGTTCTAAAGACAGACTGAAGTGGATTGCTGCCACTAAAGAGGAGATAGATTCTCATCTAAAGAATCATACATGGAATCTGATGCAAAGACCTGAGAGAGAAAGAACCATTGGGTGCAAATGGATTTTTAAGCTAAAACCCGGAATACCAGGCGTGGAAGAACCTAGATACAAAGCTAGGTTAGTTGCTAAGGGATTTTCTCAGATTGAAGGGATTGATTATCATAAAGTTTTTTCACCAGTAGTGAAGTATATCACTATAAGGGTGTTATCAATGGTGGTTGATCAAAACTTGGAGTTAAAACAGTTGGATGTAGAAACAGCTTTTCTACATGGAAATCTAGATGAGAAGATTCTGATGGAACAACCACAAGGGTTTGAGCAGGGTGATCAGGTTTGTTTGTTATAGAGGTCGCTGTATAGATTAAAGCAAGCACCACGACAATGGAATTTGAGGTTTGATCAGTTCATGAGAAGACAAAATTACACAAGAAGTCAGTATGATTCTTGTGTTTATTTCAAGTGTCTTGGTGATAATGATTATGTTTATCTGCTATTATACGTGGATGATATGTTAGTAGCAGCTAAAAACATGAAGGAGATCACACGACTGAAGGACATTTTGAGCAAAGAGTTTGAGATGAAAGATCTCGGAGCTGCTAGAAGAATACTTGGTATTGATATTTTCAGAGACAGAGAAAAATGTATTCTTCAATTATCACAGAAAGGTTATCTTGAAAGGGTTCTTAAGGATTATAGTATGTTGGAATCTAGACCAGTTCAGACCCCTATGGGTACTCATTTCAAGCTGTCTAGTACTAAGGCAGAAGATAGGGATACAACTGAAGTAGAGATGAAGAACATACCTTATTCTAATGTTGTGGGAAGTCTCATGTACTCTATGGTTGGCACGAGACCTGATATTGCTCATGATGTGGGACTCGTCAGCAGGTTCATCAGCTCACCTTGCAAAGAACATTGGATGGCAGTCAAATGGGTGTTGAGATACATAAGGAATACAACAGATTTTAAGCTAACATTCACCAAGGCAGATAAGTTCGAAATCAGAGGCTATTGTGATAGTGACTATGCTTAAGATTTAGACAGAAGGAGATCAATTACCGGTTATGTCTTCCAAGCTGGTGGGAATACTATCAGTTGGCGTTCTGGACTTCAACATATCGTGGTCCTATCAACGACAGAAGCTGAGTACATGGTTCTGGTTGAAGCAGCCAAGGAAGCTTTGTGGTTGAAAGGGATTGTTGGTGAATTGGGTTTTCCGCAAGAACAGGTTGAATCTTTTGTGATTCCCAGAGCGCTATTTGCTTGGCCAAAAATAGCGTTCATCATGAGAGGACGAAGCATATCGATGTTCGATATCACTTCATCCGTGATGTGGTGATGTGGTGGCTAAAGGATCCCTGAAAATTTTAAAGATCAACACAAAGGTAAATCCGGCTGATTTATTAACAAAATCAGTACCGGTGAAGAAATTTGAAGAGGGATTGGATTACCTGAAGGTGCTTAGGCACTGATGCTAGCTCGGAGATAAGCTAGGTTTCCAGCGGTGAAGTCGGAGAGGAGATGAGGGAGGTGAATCTCTCTGGAGTTTTGTCTGAGACCAATCGAGGTGGAGATTGTCGTGATACGATTGGACTCAGACAGGTGGGCTTCCTCTTTGCTAATGGGCCAAGTGGTTAAAGCTGGCCCAAATGAAGTCTGTTGAAGAAGAACCCCTGCAAGAAGAAACGACAATTAGTCTCCTGCTCTTTGCTTCGAGAAAAGAAGCTGTGTCATTGACAGATGTCATTCAATGACAAGGAAAAGCAGGAGCTGGCAGAAGAGGGTTTGGGATACAAAAGGAACGTTGAAACATTAAGGCAAAGGGTGGACCAATACAAAAACATATAACAAGGAGAAAAGAAGCATTGAGAGGTTGAGAGAAGAAAGGGTGAGAGATACATATCTTAGTGATCATGTGGTACAGATTCTCTTCTTCTTAGTGATAGATCTTTGTTCGGTGAGTGACGTGGATTGATGAGTGTCCTCTTGTACCTTGTATCCCAAGATATAACCCTTGTGAGCTGGTGAAAGCTCACCGAGACGTACCTAGATCACTTTGATCTTGGGAATTCGTATATCTTGGTGTTCTTTAATTTCTGCACAACATCAAACACATACAAATCAGCACAAGTACAACTAACATCTGCAATCTGATTTGAAAACAAGCAAGGACAGATCTAAATACTTTTAGAAAAAAACACCAACAGCACTGCTATGATCCAAACCGGGTCAAAGCATGGACCTTCTCTTTATACATTGGCAGATTTGATCCTTCTTTCCCTTCTTCATCGAGTCGTTGTTGATGTCTTTTCCTTCTATATATGTTGTTCCGATTTCTATTCTATTGTTCTTAACTCTTTAAATATTTTTAATTCAAGAAAACCCTTTAACAAAAATAAGTTCTTTTCTCTTAATCAACCATCCCAGTTTTCGACCATGTGTTCAGTATGGTTTATTAGTAAATATCAGATTCTACGTCTACTTAAAAATTTCATTAACTCTTACCGTGAATAATAATTATTATAAGAAAATATAAAATAAAGTGATCTTGATAATAGTAAAATAAAAGCTATACCTACCCTTGTCTTGATGCAAATTTCAAATTGCAATCGCTGGTTAAATTTTAATAGTTTTGGGAAACAGTTTAATATTAACAAGGTCAAGTGGGTGTCTAGTTTGAACCAAATAGAGGTATATTTTTGCTCCTTTAATTAATGTAAAAGTAAAAAAAAAAAACTAAACAAGACGTTGAAATTAACTGTCCCTTTAATTACCCCTCTAATTTCAACGTTTTGTTTCAAACTAAGCAAAAATATACCTCTATTTGGTTCAAACTAGACACCCCACTTCAATCTTCGTATCCATTTTTGTTTTTCTTTTTGTATCATTTTCCTTCATAAAAGAAGATGACCGAACAGAACACAGCAGAAACATATAGCAAAGAGAACAGAGAGAGACACAGAGTAATTTTTTTTTTTTTTTTTTGTTAAATGGTAAATATTTCATTGAAAAATGAAAACGATTTGGTGTTACAAGATGTGTTAACAAATTGTTCGACCTAAAGATTGGTCCTATGCCAAAAAAAAATAAAAAAAACATGGAAGCAAATTCAATCGATATTCATGTCGACACTGTAGCTATAAAGCAATTGGTATCAACTAGTAGCGATAAACAAGCACTTAATCCTAAAAGAAAAACAAAGACAAGGAACACAATGACAAAAATTCAACAGACAACAACAAAAGGCTAAGAAAACGGCTTGCGAGACAAGAAAAGAACGCTGAAACAAAACCAGACGAGAAAGCAGCAGTCACACGCCAAAACGCGGACCATCCCGTTTTTGCCGCAGCTCCGAAAAACTAGAGTTCTCATCCTTGGTGCCACTAGCATCATCCAAAGGCCAGACCCAAACCTCCGGAGTGAGATGCATACAGCTTCTCCGAGAACTAACGGGATCTCCGGGATCCGTAACGGACTAGCTTGCATCCATCGACAAGGGAGTCCGAGCGGGCAATCGAAGAGTTCCCTACGACCGCCATTCCCGAGAAAACGAATTTCCTTAGGAACCAGCTCCCACAGCTACAAGCTAGCCGCCACAACAAACCGTTGCCTCAACAATCACGTCCAGATTCACTCCACCATCTACACCGGACTTAGCCCGGAGCCAACACGAGCCAAGACCAAAAACACTATCGCGAAGCTGCTGTACCTTTGCCGAGAACACGCACCTTCGTGAAACTCAAGCCACGTTGATGACGAAGACGGCAACGAAACAAAACCAGCTCCGTCGAGCCACCCGCCTATAGCCACCATACACATAGTAATTTCATTCAACTGAAAGGTTTTCCTCTTTCCTATGTTATAATCTTCTGTTTCTTCATTATTTTCTGTTATAATCATCTTATGCTTCTACATTTTTCTCTCTTTTTCATTTTGCAAACTGTCATCTGTTTTCCCATTTAATTATTTGTTTCCTCTGTTTGTCATTTTCCTCTGTTTTCATTCAACTGAAATGTTTCATCACTGGCATGCTCAAGTTTCTCTTCTTTTGTCTTTTTTGTTATCTTAAATTTGTTTTAAAAAATGTATTCGATGTGTTAAATTATTGTTTTGTTATTTTTAGACTAAATAGATTTGAGTTAAAAAAAAATATTAAAAGGGGTTAAATATTTCCATCCAGCTGTTGTGGAGAAGCATCTCTTCGTTCTTCTCAATCACATACACACACTTCAAAGAATCCATCCAACACTTCAAAGCTTTCATCCAATGCTTGTGGAGAGGACTACGGACTGGAAGACAATGTTTTTCATTCTTGGGGTATTCATAATAGGTTGGTTTGATGTTGGTGGTAAACATTTAGTCAAAAAAAAGTATGTCACCTTCAAATATCCTATTATATAAAGTTGAATCTCTCAACGTGAGCGTGATACGTAGGATAATTCTCACTAACGAGATTATGACATTTGTCACGGTTAATTTAGATATGGACATGTGTCAATTTAATTTAAAAGTAAAAAATGAATTAAAGTAAATATTAAAAAATGTTAAACTAAAAAAAGGCAATCTTAAAAAATAAAAATAAAAAACATAAGTAAGGAAAACTTACAATAAAAGAAAGTGACAAAAGGAAACTTAAAAGTTTATACCACGACTAAACTTAAAAAAGGAAAATTATAAATATACTCTAAACTTAAAAGGAAAATTATTAATATACGACCAAACTTTTATAATCCTTTCTATTATGATAAAAGGAAACTTAAAAAGGAAAATTATTAATATACAACCACGACCAAACTCTATATAATAATTTACACATTTCTAATTTTAACATGTGTACTTCCATCTTTTAGTTTTCTTATTCAAATTCTAAACAAGCAAATTATGACTTCTAAAACTAAAAAAATCGATCAAAACTATCTTATAAACTGCAAAAACAAAATATACTCTCTCTGTTTCACAAAGAGTGTCATTTTGACATATTACACACATATTAAGAAAACTATTAAAAGTTCCATATTAACCCTTATTAATACACTAAACAATTTTTTTCTCTCTAATTAATAAACTATAACAATAAGGTTAAAATTGGATTTTTGTTCAAAATTATGCATTTAAAACATAAAAACATTTTTTGTGAAACAAAAATAAAACCTTAAAACGACACTCTTTGTAAAACGGATGGAGTATTATTTTGTTTGGCTAAAAGATAAACTTCAGAATATTTTATTAAAGTTGAATATGTGTTATTAAATATTTACAAAAGATAAATATATACTTTGACACATTAAATTTAAAAATCCAATAATCATATCCAAGGGTATTTACTGCATATGTTTCACCAATATTTTTCTTCAAAGTATATATTTATTTCATAAGTTTTGAAATTCATAAATTTTTTAAAAGTACCCGATTTCTTATCTGTTTAGATTTCATATAAAAAATTTAAACATGTCAAATTTTATTTATTATATAAAGCAGAATGTTTCAAAGTTAGTAACTCGCATGATTACGACACGTGTTAAGTTAATCGATTAGATTTTGACATGTGTTTAATAAATTTACAATTATATTTTGACACGTGTTTGATAAATTTCTAATTATATTTTAAATGTGTTAAGTTAATAGATTAGATTTTGGCATATGTTTAATAAATTTCCAATTAGATTTTGACACGTGTTTAATAAAATTCCAATTATATTTTAACACATAATATTAACAATCAAAGTAAAATTTTAGGAATCTTAAAAGGTATTAGGCAAAAAATAGACAAAAAACTATAACTTTAAAGGTATTAGGAAAAAAATAGTAGTTATGTTTACATTAAAGAAATTAAACAAAAAATATAAATGAAAACCAAAGTTTTTTAAAAAAAGGAAAAACCATATTTCATATTAGAATAAGAAAATTAAACAATAGATAACAATCATAAAAAGAACAAAAGCCATTTAAAAAAAATATATTTCAATTTAGAATAAGGAAATCTTATAATATAAAACTGAATGTTTTAAAGTTGCTAATTCACCTAATCGTGACACGTGTCAAGTCAAAGTTGAAAAAAAATTAAAATTGATTAATAAAAAAACTCAAAATTGTGAAAATTTAATAACCGATTTATAATCTTAAAAGGTAAAGTTACTAAAAATAAAAATTAAAAATTAAAAAAATAAATTTATCCTAAAAGGAAAAATTAATATAAAGAAGAAAAAAACATTTCTTAGTTTTCCATTTAGATTAAGAAAATTAATCATAAAGGAAAAAAATTCTAATTTCTCACCTCTATATAAATCACCATTTTGTAGTATGTCAATTACACACCAAATAATTAAAAGTCCAATAATCGTATCCGAAACTATTTAATGCATTTCTTCACCAAATTGTTTTTTCAATGTATATATTTATTTCATCGTAAACTTTGTTTCTTAGTTTATGTATTATATATTTTCACATGTGATCTAATTTTGTTTTTCATTTTTTCGTTTTAATTTTTTTTAATGGGTTATAAAATATTAAATTACAAACCCGCATAAATACGGGTACTTATCTAGTTATGAATAAAATAAAATACCAAAGCTATGTACTTTGGAGTTATTTTCTAGATTACTGTTCTTGATTCAATGACTTTGATGACTGGATGAGGGTGATGTAATGAGTACATAGTGTCTTTTGCTTCTTCAAATGTACCTTTTCTGGCTAAAGAAGAAGACTACCTTAACTGAAACTGTTGTTCTGTCCTATTTTTAGATGTTACTGTGTTGTGTTGCTTTCTGTTAGAAAAAATGATTACCGTTACACGAATGATAAGTAAACACATGACTACACATCCAAACTAAATTAATGCATTATTAACTACACGAAGTATATGATTAGCATGATGACATGTACGAATTAGTGTTGGTTATGTCGCCAACACCGTAACATTTTTGTCACTGTTCTGGTGTATTGTGCGATGAAATCCAGTAACTTCTGGCTTAGATTCAGACCCGATTCACCACAACCAATCCGACCCAAAAACAAAATAATTTTTTTTTATATTTTTAAATTTTTATTGATAAAAGAAATAATAAATATATATACATATAAATAAATAAACTAAATTTCTTCGTCTTCCTCGTTTCTTCTCCTCTCTCTCACTGCACCATTATCTGAATCCAGGTCAAGGCGAGAACGATCCAGTTTTGTGGATCCGCAAATCGACGACCACCAGAATCGAATCTCCGGCGAGAATCAGCGGTAATTCAAATTTCAAATCTGATTCTCATCAAATTTTGAAGTTTGGGAAGAACAATACCTTTGTGGAAAACCAAAATCCCGGCGAGAACTAAGAAATCGAATTTAGTGATTATTGGAGATACACAGAAGTTATTAGAATAGGTTAATATTCCTATTATGATTAAGTTAATCTTCCTATTGTAATTAGGAAAAACCAAAGTTTGGCCGACTTAGTTGTGTATATAAACTATTGTTTGTAAACCTAATAAAGCAAGGCAGTTTAATATCAAGTTCTACATGGTAGCAGAGCCTAAAATCTAAGACCTAAAATCTCTTTGTTTCGATTTATGTTTTTCTCAAGCTTTCGAAGTTTGAAATCTTTGAATTTTGTGGATGGAGTGCATCGTGAGATGGATGCTCAGGTTCAGCTCGAAGATGAGCAGATTGCCGAGGATGATCAAGTTCGGCTTGATGGAGAGTTGGCCACCGATCTTGAAAATAGGCAACTTACTGAAGTGGACGAACAAGTTCGGCTCGATGGGGAACTGACTATCGAACTTGCCGAGGCTGAAGAAGAAAAAATTTGTCCGGCGGACGAGGTTGTTCCGTTAGTAGATCGCAGAATTGTTAAGCCGGCCTCGGTTGGGCCGACCCGATCAAAGAGAGATACCGTTCTACGCACACTGGAGCAGTGTGGAGCTCCTGACGAGATCGTCTTTCGTATCCCGAATGTCGACCAAAGACCTTGGGATGCCCCTGAAGGTTACATTTGTGTGTATGAGGATTACTTCAGAAGTTGTGGCCTCGAATTCCCTCTTCCCGAGCTTCTTTACAAGTATTGTAAGCGCTGACGTGTCGCGATCTCCCAACTCCAGCCTGCCACGATCATCAATATCGTTGGGCTTCTAATCCTTGGGGAAGACTGCGACATTCCGATTGATGTTCGGGTGTTTGAGAGGCTGTTTCGTGTGAACATTACGAGACAGAAACCTTGGTTTCTAACGGCCACAGCGAAACCGGGATACGACTTTGTCACGGGAAACAAGCCGAGCAAGGTCTCTAGCTGGGGTATTTGCTACTTCTACATCCGGATCGACGACCTCTCCGTATCGCGGCCTGATGGAAGTTACCGGACTCAATGGAGAATTCACATTGGTAGATATCGGCTTACTCCTTATCATTTTGATTTTTCTCTTGTTTGACAATTTTTATTTTGTATTTTCAGTTCGTCATACGCCGAGCTTCCTTACAACGATACCAGGTTTTACTTTCGAGCACGAGAAGAGGTTGAGCGCGGCCCGGGAAGGTTCGTTGGCCGGATGCGTATCAGGAGAAACTCGACTTGAAGGCTAAACGACCTCTCAAAGGTTCATCTCACCAACCTTTTCATTTTTTTTTGATAACATTATTTCTCTAATTCCCGAGCAACTTCTGTTTCAGCTAATCCATTCGGTCGGAAGAGGAAGATGAAGATCGATGACATTCCCGAATTTGATTACGATATGGAGGATGACAAGGCTCTTGCCGATGTCTCACCCGATAAACAAGACGAGCAGGTCGATGATGGCGCCCATCGTGGGGCTGTTGAAGAGGAGCAGGTCGTTGAGGAGGAGCAAACTCCTGTTGAAGGGCAAGTAAATCCAGGAGCCAAGCTGGAGGCGAAGAGGCAACAGAAAAAGAAGAGGAAGAGTTCGACAAGAAGGTCGTCAAAGCGAGGGGCCATAAGGCCGAACTCCCCCCATGCGGGCGATAATACTCTAACGGTACGTACTGAGGTCGTTGGAGACAGTCTCTCAGACCGATCTGCTGTGTCCAAAAGACAGCGTACTTCCGGACCTTCAGCTCATTCTGTCAAGTTTGACTATGACAAGGATGAGCCCGTCATTAACGATGCCGGGACGTGCGCCCACCTGTATCGGCAACTGACTTTCGGCACTCAGGAATTGCCACTGACCAAAGATCTCTTCCAATCGGAAGCTTATAAAAAGTTAGCTCGTACTAGTGCCGATGTAAGTAAAAATTCCCAAACCCCTTGCTGTTATTGTGTTTCGAAATGACAGTCTTCTTTTATTTCCTTTGTAGATGGTGGCTCAGACGAAAGAGCTTATTGGGACAAATGATCGCGAGCTCCGTATAGCGCGTCGCGAGGCTATCGAAGTTGGAAATGCGGCCAAGTAATTGCAGAGCTGCTTGTTGAGCATGTGAGATCGGAAGCTGGTGATTTTGCCGTCGCCAAACTTAAAAAGGAGTTAGCTATCGTGAGAGCTGCGAACGCCAAACTTAAGGCAGATAGGGACGCGGTCGTCCATAAGCTGGAGAACGAGACGACTCATCTGAGGGGGACTCATACAAGGGAAATCATGAATCGTAAGGAGGTGACCGAGAAGGGTCAGGTTCGTCTCCAAAAAGTGAAGGATCATCTTGCTGCTATTGATCGGCAGAAGAAACTGTTCCTTGGTATCAACCAGATCAATGGAGTACTCAATTTTTGCGATGTCCTTGAGTAGAAAGACGGCATTGTCGTTCCGCAGGCCCGTATTGAAAAGCTGAAGAAGCTTAAAGCCGAGAAGTCGGCAGAATACGAAGCGATCGCGCCTTGCGCACTCACCGAAGAGGATCTCGTTGTATCACCGTTCATCGAGCCCATTCATCCAGAAATCTCCCTGCCGATTAGCGTAAAAGTCCCACCGGGTCTTGATATGTTCGGTTCGAATCAGCCCATGATCTCGGGTGACCGAGCGAGCGTAATAAGGGATCAGGCTATTTGATCGTTGTTTTAGTCGTATCTTTTTTTTTTTATAGTTCGGTAAACTCTTGTTTATGCCATAGGGGCTTCTTATGTAATAGTTCGCCCGACTTGGGCTTTTTTCTTGTGAATTCTTTTTGCCTGAGGAGGCTTTGGCGACCCAGTTCGGTGTTTAATGAATTCAATATTATCTTTTCTGTATCGTTTCAATTTTCGATTCCGATCTCGGTTTTTATACTTAGTCGAATTTGCATTTGTGAAATCGAGCTCGGCTTTTGTGAGGTCGTAAAATCATACGATCCTCTCGGGTCCATCATACACAAAATTGGGGCCGTAAAAAATACGGTCTTAGCCGAGGTGCAGAGGATGAACTCGATTTTACGACCCATTTGAGATCAGCGATCATCGGTAGATCGGCTTACTGACTTGCGATTGTTGAGAAATCGGCTTAATTTTGCGAGAGGAAACGTTCGGCTTTACCATGGAGCTTAGCATAAGACTGCATAGGGAGCTCGTCTTAAGATACTCCCAGTCTTCTCAGATCGAATCAGAGTGTGCGAGACGGACTCGGCTTATTTAGTTCGGATGATCTAAGAGCGGATATAGTGCGGGACTGGTCCCGGCTTAACATGGAAAGTGTGTTATCTATAGCACCATGAGGATGCATGCGAGAGAAAGCTCGGCTTATATATTTGTATCGATCGTCTGGCCAGGACGTCGATGTGTGAAACCGTGATGGTTTTAGGTGCGAACTATGTAAGTTCAGCTTACTTAGTCGTTTCAGACTGTTGTGCGAACTGTGGAGTTCGGCTTAGGTTACTTAGTCGTTTGCATACTGTTGTGCGAACTGTGGAGTTCGGCTTATGTTAGGATTGCTCATGTCTTGATTTTTGATAATACAAACTTTGACTTTTTATGAGGATATGAACTCGACGAACTGATCGAGTTCGGCGAACTGTTTGAATTCGGCATTCGAAGATACGAACTGGTCGAGTTCGGCAAACTGTATGAGTTCGGCATTCGAAGATACGAACGTGTCGAGTTCGGCTTTTGAAGATACGAACTAATAGAGTTCGGCGAACTGTATGAGTTCGGCACTCAAAGATATGAACGAATCGAATTCGGCGAACTGTACGAGTTCGACATTCGAAGATACGAACAAGTCGAGTTCGGCAAACTGTATGAGTTCGGTATTCGAAGATGTGAACTGTATGAGTTCAGCATTTGAAGATATGACGTAGTACAGTTCGACGAACTGTACGAGTTCGGCGAACTGTACGAGTTCGGCATTCGAATTTACGAACGAGTCGAGTTCGGCGAACTGTACGAGTTCGGCATTTGAATATGCGAACTAAATTTTTATTAAAGTCATAACTGAACCCGTGGTGGGCTGCCTACGTACCCTTAAAAGAGGTATCAAGCCATCCGTAGTTCATATTACATCGGAGTTGAAAGCGAGCTTAGTGGGTGAGTTCGTCTTTTTTTTTTTTTTTTTTTGGGTTTGGCGCAATGCCGAACTTAGTAGTAATAGCGCTTGAGGTTCATTGAATTCCACGATCTCGGTATTGGAGTTCCATCCATCTTTATAAGCTCGTAGACGCCGGGTTTGACGACCCGCATTATCTGGTATGGTCCTTCCCAATTAAGGCCGAGCTTGCCAGCATTTCTCTCTTTGGTCCCTTGGAATACTTTTCGTAAGACGAGGTCGCCGTCTTCGAAATTTCGACCTCAGACTTTCTTATTGTAATAGCGTGCCGCTAGGTTTTGATAGTTCTGGATTCGTAGTAATGCATGTCCGCGTTGTTCCTCGAGTCCGTCGAGGTTGTCAAGCATCATTTCGTTGTTGAGTCCGGGATTCTGTGTTAGCATCGTTCGACGCATGGTTGGGATGTTGATCTCGGCCGGACATAAGGCTTCTGTTCCGTATGCTAAGAAAAGAGCGACTGTCCGGTAGATCGCCGAGGTGTAGTTCGCTGAGACCAGAGGACTCCGTTTAGTTCATCAGCCCATCGTCCCTTCTTCGCATCTAATCTCTTCTTGAGTCCGTCGATCACGGTTTTGTTAGTCGCTTCTGCTTGGCCATTGCCTTGTGGGTATCTCGGTGTTGAGAAACTTAGGCGAATTTTCCACTTCGCACAGAAATCGCCGAATAATGTCGAAATGAATTGTGGTCCATTGTCGGTGATGATCTCGTATGGTCCATTGTCGGTGTCGGCATATGATGAACTTCCAAATGAATTTCTGGACATCAAGAGCTTGTATCTCGGCGTATGATTCGGTCTCAACCCATTTGGTGAAGTAGTCAGTCATAACGAGGATTAACTGCTTTTGTGTGGTTGAACGCCGTAGTGGACCGATGATGTCCATTGCCCATCGCATAAAGGGGTAAGGTGCTGTTGACGCTGTTAACAGTTCGGCTAGTAGATTGATCATCGGGCCATGCCGCTGGCATTTGTCGCATTTAGCGATGAACCTTTCACAGTTCGTTAGCATGGTCGACCAATAATAACTTGCCTTCTTTATTTTTAGAGCCAGGGAACTACCTCCGNCCCCCCCCCCCCCCCCCCGATCCTTCGTGTACTTTCCTCATGACTTCGTCAATGTCTCTGCTCGGTACGCATATCAACAGGACTCTCGAGGCGCTCCATCGGAACAATTCCCCATCGTGAACGATGTATGATGCAGCTCTCATCTTAAGTCGTTAAGCTGCCCACCTGTCCGTTGGGAGTCGTCCTTCGTAGATGTACATTTTGATTTCGATGGTCCAATCTTCGGTTTCCTCTTCTTCTTCGGCCTCAATGTCTATCGGAACATGAAGCTCCTCAGATTTTCCTTCGTTTTCATCGTCGGACTGATCCGTAAATCGGGGTTTTGAGCTAAATTTGTTTCGGGAGCAACATTAAGGTCGGTCTGCCGGGCTGAAGCTCTTCTAGCTGTTCTCGGTACAGGGTTATCAACTGGTTGGTCTTCGTAATTACGCTTGCGCGTTGTTACGTGGCATGCCTCTGTTCTCTTGATACTTGGTTTTGGAATACTTTCGACCGGGATTGTTCTCTTAAGGTGAGGGTCCGAGCTGGATGCGAGTACGGCGAGTGCGTCGGCAGGCGCGTTCTCTCCCCGTGGAATTTTGGTAAGGTCGAAGGATTCGAATTCGGTGGCGAGCTCCTTTACGAGTTTGAGATATAAATCCATTCGTTCGTTCTTCGCATCATACTCTCCGCTATATTGGCTTACGACGAGCTGGGAGTCGCAGTACGCATGTATACGAGTTGCTCCGATGGCCTTGGCCAAGCGTAGTCCGGCGAGTAATGCTTCGTACTCGGCTTCATTGTTCGATGCATTGAATTCCAGCCGGAATGATTGTTCCAAGATTTCTCTAGTTGAAGATTGAAAGCGGATGCCTACTCCCGACCCGCGATGGGATGACGAGCCATCGACGTGAAGTATCCACTGCTCGGTGGCTGGGATGTCGGTATTGATGAACTCCTTCGGCAGTTTGACGAGAAAGTCGGCGAGTACTTAAGATTTGTTACTTTCCGATTTTTGTAATCGATATCGTATTCACTCAGCTCGATAGCCCACTTGGCGAGTCTGCCGGACTGGCTTGGCCTGTGTAGAATGGTTCGCAGAGGTTGGTCGGTAAGGTCGGTAATTGAGTGCGATTGGAAGTACGGACGAAGTTTCCGAGCTGCAATGACCACAGCGAGAGCGAGTTTTTCAAGCGTGGGGTATCGAGTCTCGGCCTCGCCTAATGACTTGCTAATGTAGAAAATGGGTTTCTGTTCGCCTCGGTCTTCCCGAACTAGGACACCGCTGACAGCCGAGGTGGAAACCGCGATGTAGAGGTAAAGAGTTTCTCCGTCTTCATGTTGGCCAAGATCGGGGGAGTGGACAGATTCTTCTTGAGCTGTGTGAATGCGTCTTCGCATTTATCGCCCCACTCGAGATGTTTGTTCCCACGAAGTAGTTGATAGAAAGGTAGGCACTTATCTGTTGATCGGGAGATGAATTGGTTAAGTGCGGCAATACGGCCAGTCAGCCGCTGAACTTCTCGTTTCGTTGTCGGGGATTGCAGGTCAATGATTGCCGAGATCTGCTTGGGGTTAGCCTCGATTCCCCTCTGAGTCACGATATAACCGAGGAACTCTCCGGAAGTTACCCCGAATGTGCACTTGTTTGGGTTAAGTTTCATGTCGTACTCGTTGAGTATATCGAAACACGTGTTGAGATGGCCGATATGATATTTAGCGATAAGAGATTTAACGAGCATTTCGTCGATGTATACTTCCATAGTTTTACCGAGCTGACTCGCGAACATACGATTGACGAGTTGTTGGTATGTTGCTCCGGCATTCTTTAGACCAAACGGCATGACTTTGTAGCAATAGATGCCCCGATCCGTGATCAATGATGTCTTCTCACGGTCGTCAGGGTGCATGAGTATCTGGTTGTACCCCGAGAAGGCATCCATGAAGGATAGGAGTTTGTTTCCAGCTGTGGATTCGACCAGTCTATCGATATGCGGAACCGGGAAGCTGTCTTTTGGGCAAGCTTTCTTGAGGTTGGTGAAGTCAACACAAATTCTCCACTTTCCGTTCTTCTTTTTCACGACGACCGGATTAGCCAACCAGTCGGGATATCTGACCGCGGTGATTGAGCCTGATGTGAGTAAATGTTCAACTTCGTCGTTGACGGCCTGAGCCTTTTCTAGGCCGAGCTTACGTCTTTTCTACTTGATTGGCTTGAAGGTAGGGTCAATGCTGAGCTCGTGACACGCGATTTTTGGGTTAATTCCGGGCATATCCGTAATAGTCCAGGCGAATGTCGAGACGTTCCTTTTGAGGAAGCGGATCAGATCAATTTTGATTTCTTCATCCAGTTCGGCTCGGATACCGACGCATCTTCCGGGATTGAGCTCGTCAATGTTGACTTGGATGATCGTCTCGCGTCTAGGTAAGTCAGGATCCATCTTACGATTTAGTGGATTAGCCAAAGTTCTATTCGTGCCGATGACGCATGTTCGGGATGCCGTCCTAAGTTTGCATTCGTTGATATAACATGTTCGGGACATTATTTGATCGCCTTTGAGGGTAAAGATTCTAGACGGCGTTAGGAATTTTAAACATTGATGGTAGGTCAAGACAACGGCCTTTATTGCGTGTATCCAAGGTGTCCCGAGTATGACATTGTAGATTGCCGGTCTGTCGAGGACCAGAAATTTGACCATTCTTACGAGTCCGCCGTCGTAGAACGGTATTTTAACTGTTCATGCGGTAATGGTCTGTTCGCCTGTGAACCTAGTGAGAGGTTCAATGTTTTCTTTGATCTTGGAATCCGGGAAATCCATGTCTCTCAGCGTCTGTCTGAATATCACATTTACCGAGCTGTCGGTGTCGACAAGAATTCTCCCGACAGCAACGTCACCGATGAGCAAGTTGACGACTAAAGGGTCGTTGTGCGGGATGTGGAGTCCTTCTGTATCGGCCTTGGAGAAGGTTACTGGTATCCCGCCCGCTACAATTCGGTTCTGCCGCCATGCCGCAATTACTTCTCTGCTATGCTCTTTGATTGCCCGAACTGAGTAGTTGCAGGATTCGAGTGCTCCCATAATCATATTAACGCGCTTCCGGACTTGCGGGATGTTCTGATTTTTGAGTTGGTCCTCCCGATCTCGTTTCGGCTGCTCGGTGTTATATATGATGTTCGTTTGTCCCGAATTTCCGGCGGGGTTCGGCCGACGACCTCCATTATTATCATTACGGCGAAATCTGTTACTAGGTCGGAACGCGGCTTCGACTGGAACTTCGCCTTTTTTTGTATTTCAACAAGAGGAAGTCTTTGAGATGTCGACATTCCTCGGTGATGTGACCCTCTCTATTGTGTAATTGGTATAATGGTCCTGCATTGTTGGTCGGCTCGTTTGGATCCTCGGGCCGGACCCATGTATTCCAATGTTGTTGCGGTTGAATGGCGCTGACTTGCTGAGTCGCATGTCGTCTTTCGTAGTGATTACGGTTTTCGCGATATTCCTCTTTGGGCTTGTCCTTTGGTGTGACCTGCTTCGAAAGGATGTACTGCTTATCCTTTGCGGCTTTCTCTTCTTGTTCGAGGATGTAGATGTGCGATTTGAGTAAGATGTCCTCCAAAGTGTTATGCTAGTTGCGTTTGATCTCCTTGTGAAAATCCGACTTGTACCAGGTTGCCTTGTAGAGGGATTCGATCGCGGCTTCATTATCAATGGTGCGCAGTGGGACACTATTGCTTTGAATTGGTTCATAAAATCACGCAATGTTCGAGGGCCCACAGGTCGGCGTTCCGAGTTTTTTGCTTGATGAACATTGTGAAGCGCTTGAGAAACTTGGTTGACAGTTCGGTATAGTTGTCGACCGAGTGTGCATCTAGCTGTGAGAACCAATCGAGCGCGGTTCCGTTGAGGTTCTCCACGAAGAGTTGGCATGTAGCTGCATCTTTTTCCTCATTGGTGTCGAATCGAAAACGGTTCATCATGATGCCGAACGAGGTCATGAAATGACGAGGGTCGGTATGTCCATTGTATGGTGTGATTTTTATCTTTTCCAAACGTTGAACTAGAGTGTTGACGATCCGATGTGTGAACGGTGTCTTCTGAGACTCTTGGATCATACGATCAATCTCAGGTGCCGAGCTGGTGGCCTGATGAAACTTGGATTTCATATCTTGAAGTTGGGCTTTGATGTTTTCAAACTCTTGATCCAGAGATGCCAGATCGGTGATATGTGTCCTCTGGCTATCGGCAGATCTTAATGCGGGAAGTCGAGCTATTGTGCTTTGGTTTCGGTTTAGCTTGGTTATAAGGTTTCGGCGAAGAGGGGGTGTTACGAAATCGGGTCGGGAAGATGATGGGTTCAGTCTGAGTTCGCTGAGCTGGTCTCGGAGTTCTGTCTAATTTGCGAACAGAGAGTCAAATCTTTCATCATTCCTTTTGGCGAGCTGTGTTGCCATGGCCATCATTAGAGTGGTTTGGTCGACTGGAACATGGGTCGCAGTAGCAGTACCTAACGGAATGAGTGGAGGATCATCGTTGTCGTCAGTCGGGTTACGATTTTCCGGGTTGAGACTGTCGAGTCCGTTATTCTGGGTGCTGTTATCGCCGATCGTGGAACCGCTGCCATCGAGTGTTGGGGTTATCGTCGTTTCTGTCGTCGGGCTTATCGAAAGAGACTCGGAGGTTCAGCCCCCTCCCTCTAGCGCAAATTGTTGATTGTCAAAATCCCACAAGAATAAGAAATTGATAAATTGATCGGAATCTCGCTTTTTATTCAGTTTAAACTCGTCGGAGTTATAAAGTGTTTTGATCGATAAAGAGATCGAGGTCGGATTTCGAGCTCTCACTTTCTCTCTATAAAATGTCTAGAATTCATCCCCCCTCAAATGTCATCGGGACTTCCTTATTTATAAGGTTCCTTGGCGGCTAAGACTTGATTTACTTTCCCCTAAATCCGGGAAAAGTTCCGCGAATCCCGGATTAAAAAACTAGTTAATCTTCCTTTTCTGTAATTTCAGCAAAAGTAAGATATGCTTTTCTCCGCGAATCCCGGAAGTGGGTTTTGATTACGATGGGTTGATACCGACGAGCTCAGCAAGTCGCTGGTCGGTAATCGCTTGGTGTCTTTTTCTTTACCGATCTCTAACCGTCGTCGATCGGGATCAATTGGGCCGATCTTGGTTTGAGAGAAGTTAAACTTTCGTTCAGAGCTGATCATGATGAGTTCGGCTTTGACTGAACTCGTAAGTCGGCGACAGCTTCGTGGACCTTTCTTCCGAGTTCGAAGGTTGGCAATCGTTTCGTGGACCTTTCTTCTGAGTTCGAACCGTCGTCAACCGAAGATCAATTGGGCCGGTCTCGGTTCAAACCGGGCTAAACCGGGGAGTGCTAAACTCAACACTAACAGTAAGCATTGATAAAAAAGGGTAGAGATCATAAACAACCAAACATACTATTCTAAGATCATAAACAACCAAACATACTATTCAAAATACTTGCAGAAAGGGCAATAGGTTAGAGTTAAACCCAATTTCTTCAACTTATCGTTGCATTTTCTGGTGTTACAGAGAGGAGATGAAATCTGGGAGGAAAAGGAGGTGATGGAGAGAGACAGAGAGCTTGCGCTTGAGATTGAGATGAAATATGTTCTTCTTCTTCTTCATTTTCAGTCTTGTAATCAGTAAACATGTTCTGCTGCTTCACTGCCAACAGAGAAGTAAGGACCAAAATTAAAGAGGCATGACTTAACTCTTCTCTCCAAAAGAAATGCCACAGTCAAATTCCTCCTCCGCAACGCATTTGGTATTCTTGCGCAGGTTGAGATTTATTATTATCAGAAAAAGGCCAAAAGGCAATGGATCACTTATTTTTGATTTTATTAAGAAGGAACACGATAATTTCAGAGAAACCATGGGCATTTAGATCAAATAGAAATACTGTAGGGAACACCCATTCTGGTAACACTGTGTTCAGAGATGGGCTTCAAAAGCTCGTACTTAACAACACCAGCTCCAACTATGTTCTTTAGAGAAACGTTCACGTTCCTCTCATCTATTACTCCTAGATATTGGAGCCTACCTTTGAATTTTTCATATGCAGCATAGATGACAGGATTGTTGGCCCAAGATGCTTCTGGCTCTTCTCACAGGTACTCTTCGTCAGGTGAATGAGTCGATAAGAGATCCAGTGTCACCATCACTTGCGTCGCCTGCCTCTGCGACGGGAATGTCTTAAGCATCACCTTCTCTGGCTCCTCATAGAACTCTTTTAGCTCTTCCTCTGTCGGCTCTTCCACTGGCATTCTTATCCTTGCTGTGGTTGGTCGGTTAGGAAAGTATCCTCCATTCCCGTACTGTCCAAAATTTACAGCTGCATGGTGACCTGAGGCCACCCACGCAATCGTAGCCAGCACGCCGATCAAGTCATCTTGTGTTTTGATGACAGGCCACCATGGTTCATCTTTCTTGTCTCCATGCCCTATGTTCCTCACTTCACTCCACCATCCTTGGAGTTCCTCATCCAACATGATCAGTCCTGCATCTGGATAATAGTGCTTCACATAGTCTGTTATCCATTCCTTAAGTGCATCCCACAGCATTAGACCGTCATTCGCAAACGGGTAGTCTGGTATCGTCAGCCGTACCCCATGTTCCGCGGTCTCATCTTCCACAGCCAGCCCCCTGTTTTTTTTATTTTGTGTGTGTAAAAAACAAAATTTGATACTATATTACTAACTGAATTTCTCACCTACTGATGAGGTCTGCAGGTAAGCCTTCCATGTCGAACCTCCAAAGTTTACCATAGACGTCTGAACTTAGCTCTATTGAATACTTGCCGGGCCAGAAACAAGACTCTATGATTCCACCTGCGTTGATGAGACTTTGGCCTGCACGAGCGTTGATCTACATGGTGTAGCGGAAGTGGGGATGCAAAAGCCTATAGATGGGATGCATGGCACTTAGTTGTCTGTTTGCAGCTATTATGTATGGCTCCATACAGCAGTGAGTCCTCAGCCTGTAAATTTTTGTATCTCTCTGCTAGTTAGCGATAAGACATGCTTATGCAGTTAAAACCAAATTTTGTTGTCAACAAAAAATAAACCATACAATTTGTTGATGAATACCAGTGGGAAATAAGCTGGTGATAACCGGCGTCATGAGCAACAGCGTGAGTCTTAGCAAGCTTCCATAGCCAGCAGGAGGTAGCATCATAGCCCGGCGTGAAGACCTGCTTCCATTGGGGCTTGTTGACATATGTGGGACGAGTCAACTCAATGGCAACAAGCCTTAATGTGCTATCATCTCTGAGGAAGAATAGTGTTTGAGATGCATATAAGGTGGTATCATCCAACTCTCTCACTTTGTTCACATACGGTAGAAGCAAATCGTGATAATCCAACATGAACAATCTTTTGTTCTTTAGAGCCTGCATAACACCCATCGATATTATTCATTCATTAAGGAAAATCTTCCATATGAGTCTTTTTTTTTGTTTTTGTTTTTTTCTAAAACCTGTTGATATTCATCATCTTACCTTATCAACTGACTCCTCTGATTTCTCTTTCCACAACTTCCCAAGTAATGAGTGAGTTGGGATCACCATAAACCGCATGGTCTAGTTTGCTTTTCAACGGCCACTCCTAGAATAACCCTGTCACAATTTTCAAAAACTAAACTAATTTTCAAAAGTTGTCAAAAGACATTCAAACCTATTTTTTCGTTTTAATAACAAAAATGTCATTTTTATTTATTTTTTTACAAAAATTAATTAAAATAGTAAAAAAACTTTTTTTTCTCTCTCTCACTCACGACAAATCTCTTCCCCTCTCTCTCTTCTTCTTCTTCTTCCTCTTCTCTCTCTCGTATTCTTCATCTTCTCTCTCTCTCTCTTTCTCTCTTCTTCTTCCTCTTCTCTTCGGTTTGTTCAGTTGCAACTCGAGGCAGGTGAGTTCTGTTTTGTTTCGTCTCGTTTCACCGTCGGTTTGGTAAAGCTCCAGGCCGAGCGTTTTGTAGCTTCGTTGATTTAAGTTGTAGAGATACAAATCAGGATTCGTCAAGTTGTAGATCCACTAGATCTGCTCTGCCGCCTCCTTATGGCAAAAACACGGTTGATTCCCGACCTTCGCTTGCTCTTCCTTCGGTCGGTTAGCTAGATCCAGTGAACTCGCTCTCTCAAAAGATGTTCCCGCCTGCTCAGCTAGATCTGTGATTTCCGGCAACATTAACGTCACTCCGGTTATGATTGTGACTTTTCCGGTGAGAAAAATAATTTTTCAATCTTCCATTGATGGTAGATTTATTTTTCATATGGCGGCAGATTTGTTGTTTAAGTGATGGCATACTCATTTTTGTGAAGATTTGTTTATAAATTGATGGTAAATTTATTTTGAATTGGTGGTAGATTTATTATTTAAGTGATAGTAGACTTATATTTGTGTAGATTTGTTTATAAATTGATGGTAGATTTATTTTTGAATTGATGGTAGATTTATTTTTGAATTGTAGGGATTTATTGAGAAAATTATTCTTCTTCTTCTCCGACTGTTTATGGGCTTCGCGGCGGCGGACGAGTCTCCAACGAGATTTTTGTCTTTGTTTCCCCTTGTTCTTCTACGGATATAATTGATGATAGATATATTTTGTGTTGATTTGTTTATGAATTGATGGTAGATTTATATTTGATATCATGGTAGATTTATTATTGAATTTTGGAGATTTATCAGGATTCTTCTTCGACAAGAACCTAGGCTTCGCGACGGGGGACGAGTCTCCGACGAAATTTCCGGCTTCGTTTCAGCATGTTTTTATACGAGTATAATTGATGGTAGATTTGGATAAGGTATATTTTTTTTTGAAATGATGGTAAATTTGCTTTTGAATTGATGGTAGATTTGTTTCATCGTGTTTTTCTACGAGTATAATTGATGGTGAATTTGGATTTGGTAAATTTGTTTTTGAAATGACGGTAGATTTGCTTTTTAATTGATGGTAGATTTGTTGTTGAATTTGTACAAATGATAACTGGATTTTAAACGATGGTAGATTTGGTTTTGAATTGATGATTGTAAAACAGTTCATGACGATATTCAAAAGATGTTTGACGAAATTCGTCACTTTATTTGTTTTCATGTTTGCTTAGTATGTATAACAAAAAAAGAGTGAGGTTTTAACCAAAAACACATGAACCAACCTAGTAATATGGAAGAAATTAAAATAGGTATTCATTCTATATACCAAGAAAGAAAACTAACAAACATAAACCCAAAAGAAATTACAAAGCTTCCATGTCATCTCAGACACAGATCTACCTCTTCATATTTTTCTTATATTGCTTTGATTTGAGAATTAATTGTGATTCTAGAAACATCCTCATTTCCATTTACCTCGCACTAACCACCAGAATCGAGCGATCGTCTAACAAATATCCAAATATTACAGCATATGGGTTGATGCAGATAAAAGCACTAGTACAACTTTTGATATGTCATTGACATTGTAGTACTTGAAAACTACATATCTATTGACATATACGTTAAGCTTGTGATTTAAGATGAAATAAAAGGTTAACCCAAAAAAAAACATCTATCAAAATAAATCTACCATCAAACAATAAATTTCTCATACTTAGTCCGGCGACAACCCTAGATCTTCACCATGGGTGATTGTTTTTTTTTGCAAATCTGAAGTTGTTTTGTAGGCAAAATCGTCATTTGATAATGTGCAGTTTGAACAAGTCTACCGTCAATAAAAGTGATCAAATCTACCAACTTCCGATAAATCTACCAATTTCAGATAAATATACCAATTTCGTGCACTCCAAGAGTTTCAATAAACCTACCGCCATTGCAGATAAATCTACTGAGTTTTGAATTTTTTATCGTGTCTTAATGTACTGCCATTAAAAATCTAATAACCATAGTTTTTCCCTTTTTAAGTCTACCGTCATTAATAATAAATCTACTGTATTACAAATAAATCTACTAATCTATTATTAATCTACCGTCATTAGAACAAATATGCCATCACTGAAAAACAACCCATCCGATTATTTACCGTTAATATGTTTGCCCCCATTTTAAATAAGTCTACCGCGGAGACGTTAAATCTACCGTCAAATAAAATAAATCTACCATTTTTGTCAACCTTCTACCAAAGAACTAATACGATAACCTATCTCTTGTTAAATGCTATTAACATGATAATAGAAACCAATAAAAAAGTAAAATGTTATAAATTTCAGAATTGAATTCAATTTTTTTTTCCTTTCTTTTTCTCCTTTGGCGATAAACAAGACGATGAATAAGACGATTGCCTCACCACTTGGTTCTCGGTATTTCAACCATCCATTATGGCCAGTCACTCCTAAATCATTATGTATGTAAGATATCGTTTTATCTCTGCATCCCTAACAAGTCTTTAAATGAATGAAAATTACTCATCCGTTTCATAGAGAGTGTCATTTTATGACATTATATTTGTTTCACGATAGTTTTATTTTGTATGTCTGATGCAAAATTCTAAACAAAAATCCAGTTTAACCCTATTGTTTCAATGTACTAATTCTATGAGATTGGATTTAGTGCTATCCCATTTATGGAGATAAGCAAAATAGACAAGACCACCAGGAGCGACACTTACTAGTTCTTTCTTGATGACTAAATCCTTAGAACTATAATGGGACATGAGGACGACTATCAGGGTAAGACTGGAGGAGGTAGATGGTGACACTGGCAAAGTACACACTACCCATATAGCAATACATGATTTTTACAAATACCTGGATGCAAGGTTTGGAAAAGTCGTTCTCGGCCCAGACTTCCTTGAGTTTATAAGGGTAATAACGGTGTAGGTCACATGGATGTTTTTGGATTAACGTCCTAGTTAAGGCAGCGTAACGATGTTCTAGCTTAGACAACAAGTCGGAGATAAAAGGCTTTACTTTCTTATCTAACAGAATCTCTGGTGGAAGAACTGGACTAGAATGCAGAGGCCTCATCTGACCGGTTTGATGATACCCATACGTCTCAAGATCAGAAGATAAAGCCACTTGACCATACTACAAATAATCACAAGAGAATAGGCATTAGTATAAGGATTTCAAGAATAAGACCACAAACAATTAAAAAACACTAATACACATAACAAGTTATGAATTAAGATTGTGAAAAACACTAATTTAGAGAGGGAAATTATGTTACTTTTGAAGCAACTTCTTTCCAGGCCCGTCTTAATAATATTGACGACCTTAGACAAAATATAAAATATGGACCTTTTATTTATATCATAAAAATATAACAAAATTTTGAAACATTAATGATTATGTGCGGATCATATTCGTATACGTTTTTAGTATCACTATTCATTCGTGCAAGTTTTGAGTATGACGTTTTGGACATATTTTTATTCCAAGATCAATTTCAAGCATGTGATTTATATTTCTACATTTTATTACCCAAGTTAGAAACTTCAAAGCTCTCATAATTAATAACTCCTTACACAAACCGAAAAATCTCAATGACAAACACTTTCTCGTCATGAATATTAACTACAAGTTCAGACTACAAACAAAATATCGATACATGCTTTGGACTTTTATATTGGGCGATAGTTTTTTCTCATGTTTGATAGATTCATTATGGAGATGCAACTCATGAGGCATTGGGAACCATCTGGAGAAGAATTTGTGTGTCTTTTCTTTTCTGCAAAACTGCAATTAAAGAATCGATCAACATATTTAAGATGAGAGAAAAATACTTGAGCAAAAACAAAATGAAGCTACCATATATAAGGGAAGCAAAACGTAACAAAAGAGATACTAAATTGGAAGCCTCTTCAAAAGTATGTGTTATGTCTCATTCTTAAATTTGCAAGATGAAGTTTATGTAGTCAAAAGCGGTAGTTGGGACTCTAGGAGACAATATATTTTTAGAGAAAGAAAAATATGAAGTGCATACATTATTGGCGCTAATAGAGTGTGGAAAAAACAATTAATACGGATGAAAGACATAAAAAGTTTTTGTGGACTGAAAATTATTAGCTTGTCAAAATATTGTGTGGAAAGTAATGACATGGTAAAAAAGAAGTTAATGTGTATTAGTCTTTTGTTTTTACTGGTTTTTCATTTAATATTTTTTATGATGTGTTATCTTTTAAAAGCACAAAAATCTAATAAACCGTAAATATGTGATATTTTAGAATGCCAAAATAAATTTAGATTATGAGTCCATTTTGTTAATCACATAGATATAGATACAGACCTTACATATTTATATATATCTACTATATAAAGAGAGAAATGGCTCCCCGACACGTCAACCCCCCCTTATTGGTCCATTTTTTTTTTTCATTTTTTGTTTTAAGTCAGCGTCCAAGTAAAAAAACATCTAATTCTTCAGACCAAGATGCTCACAAATCTTCCTTAAGAACCTCATATAATCTTACCCTACCACAAATCTCTTCCTCCAACCTCCGATTCATCACATATACAAATTTCATCAACCCTATCATGCCCACAACCCGAAACACACACGAAACCATAACCCTAAAATCGCTACAACCTCTCTAAAAACCTAATCATCGTTTCCTCGAGTAGTGTCATCGAAGAAGAGGTAATAGCCCTGTTCCAAAAAGCGGCCGATTACGTGGCGTCTAGGCGCTCGGCGGCTGAGCTCCGCCGTGATTATGGCTTAGTCAGAGAAAAAATCGGATTAAATTTAAAAAACTTCGACTTGTCTTAATTTTTGGCTCGAAATGGAATGTTTAATGTTGGATCTATAAGTTTTTTGATAAATCCAATTGAAAATGAGATGAAAACGGTGGAAAACCAGTCAAAAATCAAACGGCGGCCATAGATTAGGTTTTTTTGCAGGTTCAAGCCGTGTGAGGAGGATGATAAGGCAATTACCATATTGCCCTTCATTAAAAAAAGGCACGAAAATGGGCGTTACTGGAGTCGAACCCGCAACATCTCACTTATAGCTGAGTCGTTGCCCAATTGAGCCATCTTTAACTTCATAAAACTGTTCGCGACTAAAATATATAACTACTAATTTTATTTTTGTTAATATTAATGAAATATAATATAAAAAACCCTAAAATAATATTACACAATGAACTATTTTTTGTGTATTCTCAAGATCAAGACAATCTATTTTTTGTGTATCATGTGATTGGACGTCTTTTTTGTTTTTCGAATTAGATGTGAGTTTGATCTTGATTTATGTATGTCTTTCTATATTGAAAATCAATACATTTCTTTCATAATTGTTTTGAAAAATCTATATATAACAAATTTAATCATGAAAAATATATAAATTTTAAACTAAATAAAAAATAGTTAAAAACTAATCCCCGATTAATCCCCAATTTTTGGGCTAGGCGCTATGCCCAACCCGACCGCTCGACTAGCGCCTAGCGCAATTTTGAACATTAGGTATTGGTAATCAATATGCTATGGCGACAACCAGTCCAGGAAGAGGCCATGATCGCCCCCGCCGTAGATGCAACCTCCTCCATCTCTGTCTCTGAGGATGACGCGAGCTGGGAGTATGGTGATTCATCAACCTAACGAAGACGAGAGCTCCGGCTCTTCCATCGATGATTCTTTTTGGAATAGTAATGATCGCGGATTCAATCTCCTGAATTACAAGGGGCAAGGCTAAAGGTTTCAGACGAGGAAAGGAGCAAGAGAGGCGCTTAAGGAGCCGAAGAAGAGGATTCTTAATCGAACGACGACATGCCAGCTTGCTTCAATGGGGCCTGCAGCGTCGGGAAACAGGCATGACCAGGCGGGTCCGGTGAAGATGAGTTTAGGTTCGATGGCTAATCAGGGTCAGCCCCAGCAACAGCAAGGGCAAGGGCAACATGTATTTCCCGGTGGTGGAATGGATGCATCGCCGTTTATGCTAGGGAACCAATACCATCCGGTTTATGTAACAAGAATGTTGGAGAATCCAGCTTTAGCAGCAACAGCCGTAGGATGTTACATGTATCCGATGTTGGCGAGTGCTCTAACCCATGGTGGGTTGAGCCATGATTTGTTGCAGTCGAGCCAGATTGGTGGTATTGGTGAGCCAGGCGTTGGTGCTAGTCTATCAGTTCTGGAATCTTACTTTAGAGGTCAGAGCCTGCCTAATGCTTATCCTGATTCGGATACCAGGAAAAGAGGGAATGGTAAAGATTCGGATGCTAGTTTGTTTGTGCTTTTGAGTGTGTAAAGTCATATCCTTTAGCCTCAGTTTCACAACAACAAACATGGAGTTACTGATCAGACTTGGGTTTTAGTGATTTGAACGATAAGTGTTGATATAAGGTACATGGGAGTTTCGATAAAAAAGGGTGACTAGAACTTGGGTTGTGTGATTTGGGGCGATCATTGTTAACATAGAATGAATTTATGCTAACAATGTTAGTTGCTCGTACCTCAGTTCCAGCTGCAAACTTGGCGAATTCAAAAACACCCATGGGACCATTCTAGATGATGGTTTTAGTTGTGTCAAGAGCTTCACTGAATGTCTTGATAGAGTCTGGACCAATATCCAGACCCATCCAGCCATCTGGGATGGACGTGGCTGCCACTATCTGCAAGAGTTCATAAATGTCAGCTTTAAACAGACTAGAGCAGACACTAAAATGATTTCTTTTTTCTTTAATGACCCATTGAAAGTCATAACTCGCAAACAATGAATGCAACTGTTACCTTGCTGTTAGAGTCAGGAGCAAACTTGTCAGCAATAACCACATCGGTTGGGAGCAACAAAGAGACACCTTTGGCTTTTGCCTTTTCCATGAGTGACTTCGCCAAGTCAAGCTTGTCCTCTTCCACGAGGGAAGATCCGACTGAGTGTCCTTATGCCTTGTAGAAAGTGAAAATCATATATACCTCCACCGAGGAGGAGAATGTCAACTATGGAAAAGAGGGACTCCAAAAATGGCAGCAAAAGGCTTCTTGGGGTTTGCCACTGCTCCGACAAGGTAATCAAGTTCCCAACGATCATCAAGTAATAGTCTGATCAGTAAAAAAGTGGTGTAAATGATGCTAATAAGACACTCTAGATGCTGCAATATTTAAATAACTTCTGCATGAGGAAACCAGCGACAGAAGGATTCAAATATTTGATTGATGTGTGCAGGCAAGAAGTAGAGTTTGAAGGTCGGACTAGGACTTCAATGGAAGGATGAAGTTTAAACAGCCTAAAAAAAACACCCTTTTTGGTATCGGATGAGCAGTGAAGTTATGTGATGGGATATTTTTGTGTCTTGTAATGTACATTCATGGAACATTAATTACCGAGAGATGAAGAAGGTTTGGGGTTGAGGAATTTCCAGATTTGGAATAAGACACTCTCGCTAAGACTAATCTGGATTATACATTCAAACAATAGCTCTTTGTGGGTTCAATGGATAAGAGCACACAAGATAAATGATGAAAATTTCTGGAGCATTGATGAAAAAAACAAAATTCTTGGACTTGGAAATCATTACTCCATCTGCGACCCCTAGCAGCTCGTTTCTTGAGAGGTACAGTCGGTAATGGTGAGTCTCTGAGCTTTTGGTTCGACTTTTGGACGCCTTTAGGTCCCCTTATTCATCTATTTGGTCCTAGAGGTCCTCGAGAATTGTCGTTGCCTTTGTTCTCCACTGTATCTTCTGCTTGTAATCCAACAGGGTGGAATCTGAGAGGAGCCAGATCTATAGAGGCAGAACTGTTGCAATGTCACCTCACAACTCTACCACTGCCATCACTTTCTACAGTGAAGGGTTCATTCAAATGGCGAGTTAATAAGTCTGACCTATGTTTCTTCTCGGCAAAGCAGACTTGGAATTCTATAAGAGACCGAGCTCCACCACAACCATGGACATCCAATGTATGGTTCAAGGGACACATCCCGAGACACGTATTCACAATGTGGGTTGGTCACGTTGATAAACTTCCAACAAGAAGCAGACTTTCAAGATGGAACATTGAAATCCCAAATAGTTGCTGTCTATGTAACACTTATGACGAGTGTTAGAGGTGAGTTTAGCACTCCCCAGTTTAGGCCAGTTCGAACCGAGACCGGTTCGATCGATTCCGGTTGACGACGGTTCGGACCCAGGGAAGAAAAGACCATGAACACTAAACCGAACTTCTAGCCCAAAACGAACCCATCTCATTGCGGTGCCGACATCTGAAGTCCGAGGAAGGCCCAACTCGTCGCCGTAGAAACCGACCTCCGAGATTCACGGAACATTTCCTTATCGCGGAGGGACTTTAGGAAACTTTCCTTTTCCTGAAGGAACTAGGAAAAGGAAGTTTTCCCGTTCAAAACCGACTTCAAATCTTATAAATAGGGAAGCCCTTGCCTCATTCTCATTATTCACATTCACCTGCGAGATAGAAGAGATAGAGAGCTCACGATTGCTGACCTTTACTTCTTTTGTTTCATAAGTCTATTTACCAACCTTAAGAACAAATCATGTACTTTGCCGAGTTCAAATCAATAATACGAGATTCCGATCATAAGTTTACGGTTTTACCCCTTGTGTGATTTTCATAATCAACAATTGGCGCTAGAAGGAGGGGGCGAACCTCCGAATTCACAGATCTCGGTTGATAAGCTCGGCAATGACTGACCCTAAGGACACCCCGACACTCGATGGTTTGATACCCGGCGATAAAGACGCCCAGGATAACAGACTCGATAATCTCAACCCAGAAGATCGTAACCCGACGAACGGACGCGACGATATACCACCACTTGCTCCGATAAACACCAACGCAGCCACATCAGCTCAAATTGACCAGTCCACTCTTCTACACACCATGGCCGCACAACTAACAGCATAACTGGCCGAGATGAACATGAAAAATAACGAGCTACTCGAAGAGATGAACAAAAAGAGTAACGAACGACTCGATACATTGATAGCAGCTCAGATGGAATTCAGGGATCATATCGGCGAACTCCAGCAGAATCAGACAGCTCAGCCCGACGATGAAACACCCGACCTTTACGCCGAAATCTGTTCCCCGACCTGCCTCAAAGACAAAGCACCATACTCTGACCTCCCCATCAGAGCTCGGTCGGACATGGAACGACAAGATCGGTCACCGAATAGGCTTCTCTAGACCAACATATCGAAGGCGTAAAAGCACAGATCCGAGACATGAACTCTAAAATCCATCAAGCAACTAGCTCAGCACCCGAGATCGATTATGTGATTCAAGAGACCCAAAAGACCCCGTTCACACCACGGGTTATCAATACCCCAGTTCGGCGTTTGGAAAAGATAAAAATTACACCGTACGACGGTCACACTGACCCTCGCCACTTTATGACCTCGTTCGAAATCATGATGAACCGTTTCCGTTTCGACACCAAGGAAGAGATGGATGCTGCCAAATGCCAACTCTTCGTAGAGAACCTCTGCAGAACATCGCTCGATTGGTTTTCACAACTAGACGCACATTCGATCAACAACTATATCGAACTCTCAACCAAATTCCTCAAGCGGTTCACGATGTTCATCAAGCAGAAAACTCGGAATGCCGACCTGTGGGCCCTCGAACTAAAAAGCGACGAACCGTTACGTGATTTCATGAACCGATTTAAAGCAATAGTGTCTCACTGCACCACCGATGACGAAGCCGCAATCGAAGCCCTCTACAAGGCGACTTGGTACCAATCCGACTTTCACAAAGAGATCAAACGTAATTGGCCTAACACCCTGGAAGACATGTTACACAAATCGCACATCTACATCCTCGAGGAAGAAGAGGCAGCCGCGAAAGATAAGCAATACGCCCTTCCTAAGCAGGTCGCTCCCAGAGACAAGCCAAAAGAAGAGTATTGCGAAACTCGAAATCACTACGAAAGACGACCTGGAACTCAGCAAATCAGCGCCATTCAATCGCATCAATCCTGGAATACATGGGTCCGGCACGAGGATCCAAAAGAGCCAGCAAATAACTCCGAGCTGTTCTGCCAATTTCACAACAGAAGGTCATAGCACCGAAGAATGCCGACATCTCAAGGATTTCCTTTTGCTGAAATACAAAAAGGGCGAGGTCCCGGTCGAAAGTGCATTCCGGCCTGGTAACAAATTCGGCCGTAACGATAACAATGGAGGTTGTCGCCGCGACAATAACGAAAGGCCGAACACAACCAGAAATCCCGAATAAGCGAACACCAACACTAACGTAGGACAACATAAACGGGATCGCGAGGACCAACCCGAAAATCAAAACATCCCGCAAGTTCGGAAACGAGTCAATATGATTATGGGAGCACTCGAATCATGTAACTCTTCAGTTCGGGCAATCAAGGAATACAATAGAGAAGCGATCGCTGCGAAGCGAGAAAACCGAGCTACTACAGGCGGGATACCAATAACCTTTTTTGAGGCCGACACTGAAAGGCTCCACATGCCGCACAACGATCCTTTAGTCGTCGACCTACTCATCGGAGATTTTGCCGTCAGAAGGATACTGGTCGATACATGCAACTCGGTAAACGTGATATTTAGAGAAACGCTAAGAAATATGGATTTCCCGGATTCCCAAATCAAACCGAACATCGAGCCACTCACCGGATTCTCAGGAGAACAAACCATGACCGCGGGAACAGTCAAGCTACACATTTATGTCGGCAGAATCATGAAGATGGCTAAATTCTTGGTCCTAGAAAAACCGGTGATCTATAATGTCATACTCGGGACACCGTGGATATACGTAATGAAGGCCGTCATCTCGACTTACCATCAGTGTCTGAAATTCCCAACACCATCTGGAATCTTTACTCTTAAAGGTGACCAAGTAATGTCTCGGACATGCTACATCAACGAATGCAAACTAAGAACAACATCCCAACCATACGCCGAACGATGCTGACACAAAATCCTGGCCTTAACGATGAGATGATGCTTAACAACCTCGACATACTTGAAGAACAGCGAGGACATGCATTACTCCGAATCCAGAACTATCAACACTTAGCAGCACGCTATTACAACAAGAAGGTACGAGGTCGACATTTCGAGGACGGTGACCTTGTCTTACGAAAAGTTTTCCAAGGCACCGAAGAGAAGAATGCAGGAAAGCTCGGCATTAATTGGGAAGGACCATACCAGATTATGCGGGTCGTCAAACCCGGCGTCTACGAACTTATGAAGATGGATGGAACCCCGATTCCCCGATCTTGGAATTCATTGAATCTCAAGCGATACTACTGTTAAGACCGGCATCGAGCCACGTAAAAAAAAAAAAGATCACCGAGCTCCGTGTTTACAAGCTCGCTTTCAACTCTGATGTAATATGAACTATGGATGGCTTGATCCTTCTCTCGAGGGTACGTAGGCAGCCCACCTCGGGTGCAGCTATGACCTTAATGAAATTTTATTCTTCTAAGTATTTTTTGAAGCCGAACTAAAGTAGTTTGCCGAACTCGAACAGTTCGTATCTTCAAAAGCCGAACTCTAGCAGTTAGCCGAACTCGAATAGTTCGTATTTTCAAAAGCTGAACTCATGCAGTTCGCCGAACTCGAATAGCTCATATTTTTCAAAAGCCGAACTCAAGCAGTTCGCCAAACTTACATAGTTCGCACCTAAAACCATCGCGGTTTCACACATCGACGTCCTGGCTAGACGATCGATACAAATATATAAGCCGAGCTTCGTCTCGCATGCATCCTCATGGTGCTATGGATAACACTCCTTCCATGTTAAGCCGGGACCAGTCCCGCACCAAATACGCTCTCAGATCATTCGAGCTAAGTAAGCCGAGTCCGTCTCACACACTTCAATTCGATATGAGAAGACCTGGAGTATCTTAAGACGAGCTCCCTACGCACTCTTATGCTAAGCTCTAAGGTAAAGCCGAACGTTTCCTCTCGCAAAACTAAGCCGATTTCTCAACAATCGCAGAACTAATAAGCTGATTTCTCAACAATCGCAAACTAATAAGCCGATTTCTCAACAATCGCAAATTAATAAGCCGATCTCCAAATGATCGCCGACCTCGAATAAGTCGTAGAATCAAGTTCATCCTCTACACCCAGGCTAAGACCGTATTGTATATGGCCCCAAATTTGTGCACGGTGAACTTGAGAGGATCGTATCATTTTACGACCTCACAAAAGCCGAACTCGATAAAAAAAAAATCGACTAAGTACAAAAACCGAGATAAGAAATCGCAAAATAAGAAAAGTTATCAAAAATTCAATTAAAGGCTGAACCAGGCCGCAAAAAGCCTCCTTAGGCAAAAAGAGTTCACAAAAGAAAAGCCTAGTCGGGAAAAATATTACATAAGAAGCCCCTCGGGCATAAGCGAAAGTTACCGAACTAACAAAAAGCAATCGGAAAAGGAGAAGGTACGACTAGGAAAATCAGGTAGCCTGATCCCTTATAGCACTCGCCCGGTCACCCGAGTTCGTGGGCTGATACGAACCGAACATGTCAGTACTGGCTGGCGGTCTCGGCAAACGGCGACACCGCGAGGTCCTATTCAGTAAGGTCACAAGTCGCGATCGCTTCATATTCGGCTGACTTCTCAGCCTTGAGCTTCTTCAGCTTTTCAATACGGGCTGGCGGAACAACGATGCCGTCTTTCTTCTCGAGGACGTCACAAAAACTGAGGATTCCATGGACCTGGTTGAGACCCAGGAACGGCTTCTTCATCCGGTCGATAGCAGCTAGATGATCTTTCACCTTTTGGAGACGAACCTGACACTTTTCGGTCACCTTCTTGCGTTTTATCATCTCTCGCGTACGAGTCCCCCTCAGACGGGTCGTATCCTTGCTCAGAGTACGAGCAAGCGCGTCCTTTTCTACGACAAGCTCGGCATTTGCAGCTTTCAAGACAGCCAGCTCCTTTTTAAGCTCGGCAACGGCTACATCACTAGCTTATGACCTTGCCCGTTCAGCAAGCAGCTCCTTCTGCAATTCTTTGGCAGCATCCCCGACCTCGAGAGCCTTACAAAACGCCGAACCGAGCTAGCGATCATATATTTCGACGAGCTCGTTCGTTTGAGCCACCATATAAAAAGTAGTAAAATACGAATGTCACTACAACTCGTTCGGAATCTAAAAAAAAAAAATGAACAGTTGAGATTACTACTTACATCGGATGTGGTGCGAGCTAGCTTTTTATAAGCCTCAGATTGAAAGAGATCTTCAGTTAGAGGCAGATTCTGAGAACCAAAGGTCACCTGACGGTACAGATCGGCACACGCCCCCACGTCATTAATGACGGGTTCATCCTTATAAGAGTCGAACTTGACGGAATGAGCCGAGGGTCCAGAAGTTCGGTGTCTTTTTGAAGCGGCAGATCAACATGAGAGGCTACCTTCAGCAACCTCAGTACGCACAGTTAAAGCATTATCTCTCGCATAGGGAGAGTTCGGGTGAAGATTGGCGACCTTCTCACCAGCCTCATCCTCTCTGACCCCCTCTGCGTTCGTGCCGTCATTCGGCCCTTTGGCCCCACGTCTAGACAACCTCCGGGACGAACTCTTCCTCTTCCTTCTCTTCTGCCTATCGGCCTCCAGCTCGGCTCCGGGATTCACTTCCCCTTCAACTAGAGCCTGCTCCTCATCGACGACCCGCTCACCATCATCGTCTTGTTCGCCTTGATGATCGGGTGTGACCTCGGTGAGATCCTTGTCGTCATCCATCTCGGAAGCAAAGTCAGGAATATCATCGATCTACATTTTTCTTCTTTGACCGGATAGATTAGCTGAATAGAATTAATAAAATGTTAGAAACATATCGATGTCAAAAGGGACGAAAAGTTACCGAGATGAACCTTTGAGAGCGTTTAGCCTTCAAATCGAGTTTTTCTTGATATGCTTCTGGCCAACGAACCTTCCCAGCCGCACTCAACTACTTCTCTTGCACCGAAGTAAAACCCGAGATCGTCGTAAGAATGTTCGGAGTATCACAAACTGAAAAGACAAAGATTGCAAATGATTAGATAAAACAAAACGAAAGACAATAAAGTCAAGGCCTATATCTACCAATAGGAGTTTTCCACTAAGTCCGGTAGTTTCCATCAGGCCGCTCTACGGAAAGATCGTCGATTCGAAGGTAGAAATAGCGAGTACTCCAACTATTGACCTTGCTCGGCTTATTTCCCGTAACAAGGTCGTACTCCGGTTTCGCGTTAGCCGACAAGAACCAAGGTTTCTCCTTTGTGATGTTCACACGAAATAATCTCTCGAACACCTTGACATTGATCAAGATGTCACATTCTTCCCCAAGGATGAGAAGTCCAACGATGTTAATAATCGTGGCAGGCTTGAGCTGAGAAATCGCGATATTAGCTGTAAAGCAGTTCGGGAAGAGGAAATTGAAGACCACAGCTTCTGAAGTAGTCCTCGTATACACAGACATAACCCTCAGGAGCATCCCAAGGCCTCTGGTTGTTACCCGGAAGACGATCTCATCGGGAGCTCCACATCGCTCTAAAGTACTTAGAACGGGTTGGCCCAACACTAGCCGGCGTGACCATTCTGCGAACTGCTAACGGAGCAGCCTTTTCGTTTGGATGGACTCTTCTTTCTTCAACTTCGGCCAACTGGATGGCCAATTCCCCATCAAGACGAACTTGATCGCCCACCTCAACGACTCGTCTATTTTCAAGATCGGTGTCGAGCCGAACATGATTAATTATTCACCTCGGCAGTCTGCTCGCCTTCAAACTGAACCCAAGCATCTGTCTCACGACTTTCTCTGTCCACAAGATGCGGAACTTGGATAGCAGCTCGGGAACAACCAGGATCGGCAGGAGCGAAGCGTGAATTGCGCTTGACTAACTCTTGCCTGACCCCGCTCAGACCATCATCGGACGAATCGTCAGGATCCGAATCGCTGGCAAACAACTCAAGAGCGATGTTCGGGCCCTTGGGAGAAGGAGTTCGGTCATTAACAGAATCTGATGAAGATTTCGAACTCATCTCGATCAGAGAAAACAAAACCGGAACAATATGACGAGGAACAGCTTGAAGATGGATCAGAAAACTTGAAGATCGGAGGAATCACGGTGGCGACCGATCGGAGAACTTTAAAAGCAAAAAATAAATCTAGAGAGAAGGGAGAGCGCTAGAGAGAGAAAGAGAAAGCGTACCTTTTATAAGCGGGAGAGAAGTGAAGAATCGGAGGAGTCGAAGGATATTTATAGAGTAAAGAACAATTATGGCGACTCCTCGATTTCCGCAACAGTTAGAGAAACCGAATCGACACGTCTTTTCAAAAAAGATTCGCCAAGCTCAAGAATATTCGAGTTCGAGATTTACAAAAATTGAGGAAACCGAGTCAAGCGCACCGATCTCAATCAAGAACCAAGTTAGAGGTTTCATAAAAAAAACTCGCCGATCCAGAGACTTTTGCACAACATTGACGAGCTCGAAGCATCAAAAGAAAACCTACCGATCTCAATTCAAACCGAGCTAAAGAATCATCCATGAACTTCGCCGAACTCATAATAATTTCGTCGAACTGGGGGGGGGGGACTAATTGTTAGAGGTGAGTTTTAGCACTCCCCGGTTTAGCCCGGTTCGAACCGAGACCGGTTCGATCGATTCCAGTTTACGACGGTTCGGACCCAGGGAAGAAAAGACCATGAACACTAAACCGAATTTCAGGCCCAAAACGAGCCCATCTCATCGCGGCGCCAACATATGATATCCGAGGAAGGCCGAACTCGTCGCCGTAGAAACTGACCTCCGAGATTCACGGAATATTTCCTTATCGCGGAGGGACTTTAGGAAACTTTCATTTTCCTGAAGGAACTAGGAAAATGAAGTTTTCCCGTTCAAAACTAACTTCAAATCTTATAAATAGGGAGGCCCTTGCCTCATTCTTATTATTTACATTCACCTGCGAGACAAAAGAGATAGAGAGCTCACGATTGCTGACCTTTACTTCTTTTGTTTCCTAAGTCTTTTTACCGACCTTAAGAACAAATCTTGTACTTTGCCGAGCTCAAATCAATAAAACGAGATTTCGATCATAAGTTTACGGTTTTGCCCCTTGTGTGATTTTCATAATCAACAACGAGAACCGTGACCACCTGTTTCTCAGATGTGAAGTGAGTGAGCAGATTTGGGACATGATCATCCACACGCTGGGTTATCAACCCTTCTCATTTCACACGTGGACGGCTTTCTCCTCTTGGCTAGGACTCAAGGACCGAGATCTATAGTATATGGAGAGAGAGGAACGCAAGACTTCACACCAACATCTCTACTCCTACTCAGGTAACTTTCAAGGCAATTGATCGTCTTATTCGAGACACAATTCTCGCAAAAAGGAAACGCAAGAGCTTTAAGAACCTAATGCAATTTTGACTCACTTTTGACTAGGACTTTACCATAAATCGTATATCAAATTTAGATTTTTCTTGTGTTTTATTTTTTTCGTCAAGAAAAATTTCATGGATATTTATCTTTTGTAATATTTTACAAACCCTTTCATTAGTTAATGAATATTCAAATGCTTAGAAAAAAAAAACATTAATTACGGCAAACATTTTGGTAGCTACGTTGATTTTATATGAAACGTAGGAGATATCTTGCGCGATTCGATAAAAGTATAAAACTAAGGTGAGATTTAATGTAGATGACCTTTTTTACAAGTAGAGATAGATAATACAACCAAATTATAGGTGAATGTAGATATGCAAGCAAAAGGGATAAACGAGAAACCCACAAAAAGGACGCTGCAATTTAATCCAAATTAACCCACAATATATATATAGATGTAGAACCAAAATATAATTAAAGTCATTTATCCCCCTTGCATGCAAGCAAAACATCAAGCGAAGCATTAAGCAAATACGACCATCTGAAGAAAGACCTAGATCGATAAGATACTTAATAATACATAATGGTTGGGTTTCACATCAAACACTTGACTTCAAGCTTCATATGATTTGGCGTTTGAACCGTTGTTCTCCTTATGATAGCATTGTAGTCTTGACCGCCTTTGCTTTTGAAACTAATGTAGAAGATTGCATTCCTCGCCTTGGCCGCCTTCTTCGACTCCACATCTTGTCTGGTTTGAACAATTATCTTTCTCAGCTCAAGTGTCTCTGGTTCGTCCTGCAACACAACACCAAGAGATCATTAACCTACACGAATTCCCCTCTTTGTTTTTTTGAGTCCAAGTCTTCTTTTTCTCACTTTGAAGAAATGAGAATTGGCGAACATTGCGAGTTCAGCGTACAGATGAAGCCATTCCATTTCTTCTTGCATCTCTGATCCTTTCATCTCGTAGTATTGCAGCTCATCACTGCCCGTTAGCACAACCTCAGGCAGACAATTGGGCATACCACCTTTGAAGAGATCATCCTTGGGAAGTGTTTCAGAGCGACAATCCACCTCTGGATACACAAGTAGACATGGAAAATAGTACAGTATATCGAGAGAGAGAGAGAGAGGGGTTAACAAAAGGTGTACATTACCCATTTGCATTTACCTGGCTTTAATATGCAGCTCGTTACATTTAATGTCATGGAACCTTTCTCCCCAATGACATACAAACTTCTGTTTCAAACTTGAAAATGGAATTGCGTATTGGATCCTCTGCCTCTAATAATATATCCGACGAAAATATTCCCTTAGGAAAATACCCTTGTACACCCACAAAATTTAAGTTTGTACCCTACAAGATCAAAATAAGCAAAGCAAAACAAACTTCGCTTAGAAGTTTATACGAACGACGACATAAAAACCAATGATAGTATAGACAGAATCTAAATTTCAAACCAAGAAAAGAAAAGAAACTTAATTTACCTTGTGCAGATTGTAGCAATGAAGTCCAATTTGACCAATCAGCCCTGCCAGTCCATACGATTTCTGATTGAAAGAGTCAAAATCAAATTCAAAATCTCAATCCCACACATTTACATAAACAGTCAATAATATTACAATTTTGATGCACAAAATTACCATAGGTGATTTCTTCAGGTCTATGTCTCCCACTAGAAATCGACCAAACCCGAGAGGGGTTTCAAAGGTTGGTTCGAAAGGTGCATAACTTCCAGGTTCCGGCGACGAATATGCATGCGGTGAATATTCAAAGAGCGGCTTCGGTGAATGACAGCCGTAAGTTGTTTGAGAATCCATCGGCTCGTAAGATGGTGAAGAGTGCAAGAATCTTTGCTGATATGGTGGTATATCAACACCGAGTTCCTTAAAAAAAAAGTATCACGATTTCATATCATCAATTATGGGGCGAGTGTTCATCCACAACAAAAGTCCAATTACCGTAAAAGTCAAGGGGCCACTGGCTTCTTCTTGCTTCGACATGAAGTAAGGCAATCTCACCGAACCCTAATATAATTCTGATTAGATTCAACTGGACTCGAACCCTAATTTCGAACACGGAATCTATCAAACCACAATCAGGAGGAACAAATTATTGATTCCAGAGAGAAGCGAAACGCAGTTTTATAATTAGTGAAGATATCCGATGCAGGAGAAGAAGAAGAATGCAAAACGAAAAAGTGATTCGCTCGCCAAATTAGGTTTTGGTTTTCCGAAAATTTTACCCCCAACATTATTTTATATCCCATAAAACCGACAACGTTATTGGGCCTTTTATAAACTAAAAAGCCCAAAGATAAAAATTGATTTAGAAAAATATGCAAAGAGGAAGCACACGCGGATCCTCTCATGCAAACCCCATTCTCCCTCACCGACCCATGTAGAGATGTCAATATGGGTTTTAACCCGCGGGCCAGGCTGGCCCAAGTAAGCCCATCACGGGGCGGGTTTGGACAGATTTTTAGATGTCCAAAAATTAGCGGGTCTCGCGGGTTGAGCCGCACGAGTTAACGGGTTTAGTGGGTCAACCCGTTGCGGTTCTGCGGGTTAATCCGCTAAATTCATTTTTTTTGTCGACTTCAAGCATTCCCGATGGCGATGGCGATGGCGATGGTGATTCCGCGATTCGTTCCGATCAAGATCAGGATGCTCCCATGCTCGCTCCTTCGGCTCTTCATTGGACATAAGGTTTGTTCTTATTATTTGTATCTTCCCAAGCTTCGGAAATCATTCCTGTTAATCTGTTATTGCCCACCGGATTCGCCGATTTGAATTGCCGATTTGGGTTGTTAAAATCGATGAGAATTTCATGAAACAGAAATCGATTTGGGCTCTTCCAGTTTCTGTAACAATGGAAGCTGATGGGGAAATGTTTGGTTTTTGAGGATTGGGATGCTATGGAAAGATATTGGGAGCAGTGTATCTTCAACTATTTGAGATGTGATCCTGAGGATCATTACTTTCTTCTCACTGAAAGCCCTCTTACTCCTCCTGAAAGCCGAGAATACACCGGAGAAATTTTGTTCGAGACTTTCAATGTTCCCAGGCTTTACATTACTTTCTTCTCACTTGCAGCTGGGTACACAACATCAAAGGTAGGTCGCACATTTCTTTTCTCCATGTGTTTTTGTTGTTTGTTGGGATATTTTCTTCTGTTATGCTTGCTTGTGGACTGTCTGAATCTTCAGATTCGAGGTCATGGACAATGTATTTGTTTTTCCATGTAGTTAATACTTGATTATACTCAATTCAGTTTTGTTATAGGGTGGATGAGTTTCTAAAAAAACCTGGTAGTGTAACTCCTCCAATACTAGACGATTTCTTTGTTTAATGGGCTTTAGCAAATATTGAACATGTTCTCTTGTCTTTTGTTCTGTCTTGTTTATGCCCGCCTCTTAATTTGACTTACAGTTCTTCTTAGTGTGAGATGACAGGGGTTGTAGTAGATGTTGGAGATGGGGCAACTCATGTGGAACCTGTTGCAGAAGGTTATGTTATTGGGAGCTGTATCAAGTCGATTCCGATTGCTGGCAAAGATGTCACCCTCTTTATCCAGCAACTCATGCGGGTATGCACTAGTTTATCTTTAGTCTTTTTCCGTAGTTGGTTTCCAATCTTTCCCTGTGAAACTTTTAAATTGTCAAAGGTACTTACTGCATGATTTAAATCCAATTTTTTTTGTAACAAGGTTTGGTTTTTGCAAATAAGATTATGCTAATCCATGTATAAATATATACAACACTCGTAAGTCCTAATGAATTAACAAAAAAAAAAAAAAAGATATTGCAAAGAACTATGTTTCTTTCTCGGGTTTTTTATTCTTTTGCTTCTCGGATTGTTAGAATATTGCTTCTTGGATTGTTAGTGTTTCAGTTTGAATTTATGTAAATTTCACCAAGCGATTTTTCGGATGATAAAATTACATTCTTTAGTTTCATATATATATTTTTTTTTGAAACAAATATGTTCTACTTTTTGTTTCTTCTTTTTAAAACACAAACGGAACGAAGATTGTACCCATAAAGACAAGGAACTCGAGGTGAAAAAAAAAAAAAAAAACAAAAAAAAGACAACGAACCCACGGGTCAGCCCGCAAACCGCGGCGGGCCAGCCCGCGAGGCCCAAAAAAAAATATATATCGCATCGGGTCGGGCTATTTGGACGCGGGTTGGCCCGTCTGACATCTTTAACCCCATGTGGTCCCTCTCTCCTTTTTCATTTTACTCTTTTTTTACTATTCAACGAATCACCTTCTTGGGTTTGTTCGGTCTCACTTTTTATTTACTCCTAAAAAAGAACCGCATTTTCGGAAACTTATGTTCCTCTTTGAGAGAACAAAGAGTCTACTTCCTTTGTAAAATTTGATGAGAATATAGTGACCCTTGAATCATGTGTGGCCGTGTTTGATCCTGTCACAGATAGAACAAGAACACACACACACACACGCTCTATCTTGTTGTAAGCTCCACAGGTCTCTTAAGAATCAAGAGTTGAAAAAGTTTCACTAGTTAAATGCAGATGCACATATTGCTAAACCCATAAACCCTTAATAAACTGAGTGGCCTATATGGGAAATTAGGGAGAAGTAGATATTCTGGTTCCTATTCTATAGACCAGACTAGAACTGATTCAATATACCAAAGAAAAAAACACAAAGCAAAAGCTCAAATCTGGAAGCAATTTTGTGTAAGGACTTTCATCATCAAAACACCCACCTCATTCCTCAACAATGGTTCTAGATGAAGAACTAATCTTCATATGCAAACCATAACACTCCAACTTAAAAGGGCATAATCACTAGGGAGAGTAGTTGAGTGTTCTTTTGTATGAAAAATAAAGCCTAGCAAGTGCTACAAGATAAGCTTCATTACTTACTTACCTTTAACTGGGGAGGGCAAACCAGAGCTTCCATGATGCAACAACTAGACACCAGTTTCAGCTGTGTAAAGAAACTCAGTTCAAAAGTTATGTAAGAGAGTTGTCAAACTTTCGAGATGTGGTGAAATTTGTTAGCACCAAGGAATGAGGTGGTTGCACACGAAATCAATGTGCAATACAAGGCATCAACTTAAGGCGTGAAATAAAAAGAATTAAACGCATCTGACGTGGCGGAAGGTCATTGGAGCGAGGATCTCATATCGTGGAAACAAAGATTTGGAGATTTTCTCAATATTGGAAACAAATATTCTCAACGACGTGAGTTGGAAAATATATAAAGCGGAGGTGCCGCTAGGGTTGTATTTGGTCCAAAAATAGAGACGTCGCGTGGTACGTGCTCAAGAGATTTTGGTGAGAGAACAGAGAGTTCTTGTGAGAACAGAGAGTTCTTGTATTGGTTGAGATTTAGAACGAGTGAACAAGAGTGTTCAAGGGTTCTTGGGTAGATTAGAAATTGGTCAGTGGCAAGTCAAGTTGTGACGTTGCGTAAATCTAATTAAACAACTTGTAAGAAGTGTGTTTAAGTGATTTCTAATAAAGCAAATAGAGAATTTGCAGAATCTGTCAAATCGTTCTTTGTTGTCTTTGTGTTCTTGGTTTTAACAAAATTGTCTGCACATTCCTACCTGAAAGCAAAGCTTAGAGCTGTGGAGATGACTCAATATTTCTCTTATATCGTTCACTCCCTTAATGTTCTTTGTTACAAGGATTCTAATTTATACAAGGATCATTGGACATGTGTCGTCAATCGAGCTCCTCTGTTAAGATATCAAATCTGTTCACGCTTAATGCCTTTTCCAGGATTTCATGCTTTTCTCTGCTTTTGTCTTCTTCACCTGCTACTGATCGTTCTCTGCTTTTGACTTCTTCACCTGCTACTGATCGTTGCAGCGTGACTTCTATTGGGCTTGAATTCTCTTTGTCTTGGCCCAATATCTTGGAACAATCTTGCTTCAGTTTGGGCCTCCACATTTTCTCTGTTTTCGATATTTGAGTAGGATTTGCAGAGCTGTGTCTAATAGCCCCCCTCAAACTCGGTGTGGGTGGGACAACGACACCGAGTTTGGACCGTAAAGATGTGAAAGCTGCAACCGGAAGAGGCTTTGTAAGAATGTCTGCAAGTTGTTGGATGGCTGATATATCATGGTTTTTACCCCTTTTAAGCCATGATATAAGTCCGTTTTATAGAGTCTTTATACTATTTTGGAGTCTTTTGGAGTCTTTTAGAGTCTTTTACAGGTTTTAGCACGTTTGGAGTATAATTGGAGATATTGGAGCTTTTTGGAGCATTTTAGAGCATATTTATCATTGTGTAGCTGAGTACCCGATTTAGAGTCTCAGTATCGATCGATACTACCTTATTATCGGTCGATACTCACTGCAGCAAGACAGAAGTCGCGACTTTTATGAAGAGTTGAAGAATTGCAAGATTGCCCAGAAGACTTTAATAATTGCAATAAGCCACAAAACGTGTTTTAGGTTATTAATTAGGTTTTTGAGCCACTTTGGTTGGCTAAGAAGTTTTGGGGATTACAATTGTTTTGGATTCTGAGTTTTGTGAGAGAGCTTTCTGAGGGAGACAAGTCTGAGACTCTGTTCGTCCGAGAGAAGATTTTGAACCCTCTTGTTACTCTTCTTTTTATTATTTATTTGAGTATTATTTCAGTCATGTTTATTGTCTCAATTATTATGTCTGAGTAGTTCTCTTGTTAGGTTCAGGGTTCTCATAAGGGTTTTCCCTGAATGTTAGGTTAATTGAATAATTAGGAT
>PKMM01048876.1:326638-338460 GCA_002933915.1 Eutrema heterophyllum | reverse complement strand
GTCCCATACTCTACCATTTTCGTTCATGTTGGAATAAATTAAACGGTTTTAAATAGGTAATTATTTGAATGAGACCAGATATGAGATTGAAAAAAATTATTGACGACTGACGTGGCAGCTGACTCAGACTGTTGAGTCAGCGCTGTTAACGGTTTGACTAACGGATTTGTGTTCAATGCTGGATTTGGGTTAGATTCAATAGTTTGGGTAGGAAATTTGAAATTTTATATCCGGAATGTAGGAAATTGCACCGTATTTTAGTTCAAGTTTTTTTTGGCACATCAAATTTAGTAGAGGTTGATTTTAACCATTTCCCGATACATGTGGGATGGGTTTCCGTACGGGATGCACATGCCTTCTTCCAACCCCCACTCGACCTAATTGATCCATCGATCCAGTTATCAGGTTAAACACTCGTCCAAGTGATAGTAGATTTATGTCATCTCTAGAATCAATTACTCTAGATGCTATGTAGCATAAGAGGTATCAATCCAAATGGGTTAAGTTCCAAGCACTAGGACTTATGCATAAAACTTCCTAATTCAAGCTAAAAAAAGTTGTTTTGAGTTTTGATCTAGCAACCTCATTCAAATTTAAAGCAAACAAGGCAAGAAACTAAACAATGCTAATCGATATGAAGAAATAAGATAAAGGCAAGCTCTTTGATGAGGTTATAGACTTTGGGGACTTCTATGATCAATCTATGATGTCAATACACACAATAAAGCAATTTCATTTAGCTTAGAACACTTAAGCAAGACTAATCCACTCTCATGGTCTTAATCACTTTGCTAATCAACTTAATCAATATCAAATTCTCATTTGTGAAAAGTTAATTATCAAGCATCAATCACAAGTTTTAATAGCCATAATACCTATTAAACATCTATTCTCATAGGTTAAGCAAGCAAAATCTCTTATCTATCTCTTTGGGGAATTTCATCAAACATCTTGTGCGTGTGACATTCCATATATTCTAGATAAGCTTTCTCAAGACAAATCTAGCATTAATAGCACATCATTGATCAATCAAGACATCCCCTAATCTACCTCACCCATGAGCTCTAAAATAACTACTCACTAATCATGGTGAAACCCTCAAATCCCATAAGAAAGATGATAGATTCCATGATTAAAGAATAGAAAGATGAAAGATTAGAGATAGATTAGAGAAATTAAGAAACTAAAACTTTAGATTGCATAAAAAAGAGATATATCTCTTACAAAATACTTAGAACCCTAAAAAGAAGTTTTGTTGCAAGAGAAAAAGAGATAAAAGAAAGGGAGGATTACTAAAATAACTTTCAAAAATGCATTAATTACTAGAACAATGCTAATCTTTTTTAATTAATAGAATAACCTAAAAATGAAAAATACCAATTTGGTTCTTTTGGCCTTTGTTAACAAAAACGTAATTACGATATTGTCATTACTATTTCAAATAAACAAGTCTACCGTTCTTTGATGGTAGACTTAATTATTGTTGGTAGATTTATTTTTTGGCTGGTAGACTTATTTTCGGACGGTAGACTTATTTTTGGCCGGTAGATTTGTTTTGGGCCGATAGACTTATTTCGGTAGATTTATTTTTACGACATGGTATATATGTTTTTGGGCGGTAGACATATTTTTTTTGGTAGATTTCTTTTTAATGACGGTAGATTTGTTAATGATCAGTTGACTTTTTTGGTAGACATTTGATCAAATTGGTAGATTTATTTTCTTTGATGGTAGATTTATCAACTCTGCGGTAGACTTATTTGTAATGGCGGCAGACTTATCATCGGATGGTTCGTTTTTTAGTGACGGTAGATTTATTGTAATGACTGTAGACATATATTGTCGTGGTAGACTTATTCTTAAAACGGTAGACTTATTTGTAATGGGGGCAGATTTATTAAAAAACGGTAGACTTTAATTGGTAGACTTATCATAAGTTGGTAGATTTATCTGAATTTGGTAGATTTATCTGATATTGATCATTTTTATTGACGGTAGACTTATTAAAATAGATGTCAAAAAAAAAACTTATTAAAATATTAATAAATAAATAAAAATTACATTAAATTTTCAAAAAAACCAAAAAAATCCCCAAAAAATGAAAACAAATTCCGAAAAAATCTAAATAATTTCCAAAAAATCTAAAGTTAAGAAAACATAATTTTAATTTTTAAATATTATATTTTAGCTTATGAATTTTTGAACTAAAATTTTTTAAAAACTAAAACAATACAAAAATCCAAACAAATTCTCAAAATTTTATAAAATTTCAAAAATCAATGAATAACACATCACGGTTAAAAAACAATATCACATAACACAAAAATAATTGTATAAAAACCATAAAAACAATAAGACAAAAGACATGTTTAAATAATATTCTAAAACAATTCTTTATAGCGTAGGTAAAACACTTAAGAAATTTGTGTTCATGGATTTTTAATTTTATTTTAACCATGTTGTGTTATTCATGGATTTGTTTTTATTTTTTGAGTTTTTAGAAATTTTTGAGAATTTGTTTCGATTTTTGTATTTTTGAGTTTTTAGAAATTTTTTATTCAAAGTTCAAAATTGTACTTAGGATTTAAAATTATTATTTTTACTTAAGATTTTTTCGGATTTTTTTTCAAATTTTTGTAATTTTTTGGGGGTTTTTTTGAAATTTTTGGAAATTTAATGTAATACTTTATCTATTTATTTATATTTTATTATTAAATATAAACACTGTTTCAAACCGTGTATAGTTCTGTATACATCTGTGAACGAGATGGTGTAAAATGAACACACGGTTCATAGTTGTTGATTTAAAATGGCAAAAAAAAGTTTAGGTACTTTACTGGATACAAAAATAGTTTTGGTATTAAAAATCTTATCGGAATAAAGTTGGGGTATTTTTAGGGGATTTTCCCTATATATAATATGGAATAACGTGTAACTAGACATTAAGAAGTGATCAACTTTGATTATGTTTCTTTGTTTGGTGATGTATACTTCATGATTATGTGTTTGGTATAATTTCAAGTATTGTGATAATAAACATCACATAGAATTTGTATGTTCTAATTATATGTAGTTCATGTGTTTTTGTTTTAAATCTCACTAATTTTGGTTTTACATACTAAGCAAATATTAAACTAATTAAATAAAGTGACTGATTTCGTCAAACACCTTTGAAAATCATCATGGATTGTCTTACAATCACAAATTCAAAAACAAATCTACCATCATTTAGAATTCAATTATCATTTGTACAAATTCAAAAACAAATCTAACATCATTTCAAAAACAAATCTACCAAATCCAAATCTCCCACTAATTATACTCGTAGAAGAATACGTTGAATCGAAGACGGATATGTCGTCGGAGACTCGCCCGCCGTCGCGAAGCCCAAGAACCTGTCGGAGATACCATCAATTTAACACCGGGTTGGCTTGGGTCGGTGCAGCCGGCCGGTGTTTCTCCTGTCCAAGCTTTGGTCGAGCACCGCGCGAGGCACACCGGTCGAGATTGGATCGGTGCGGTCTCTCCTGAAGTTGGGGACCGGTCGGTTGCAAGTCGGTGTTGGGGGCCGGTGAATCCCCTGTCCAAGTTTCGCTTTGACACCGGGTAGTGACACCGGTCCACGGTTGGTTGGTGCGAACCATCTTGAAGTGCAACACCGGGCAGTCGAGGGTCTGTGCTTTAAAGCCGGGGGAGTGGACGCTTCTTCAACACCGCGTAGTGGTGGTCCGGTGTGATGGCTTGGTATTCCCCATGTCTTGAACATGGCTGCAATACCGGGCATTGATGATCCGGTGCTGTGGACAAGTGTGGTCACTCCGAGTCTATTCTTGCTTCTAGCCATCTTCTCATGATCCAAATCCATGTGCAAGCTCTTCCAAGGTCTTCAAAAGTCTCTAAAGCACCTAAACACACTCCAAAACATGCAAGACTCTCTAAGACCTAGTGTGAACTCTTTAAACTCTAAATTAGAACAAAACACTAGAGAATGCTACGAGACCATATGCAAAAGAGAGAAAACCTAAGCTAAATGAATGCTTAAAAAAAAAAAAATATGAGAATATCACCAAGTCCAAGAGATCATGCTCTTGTGTTGTAATGGACATGTGTTTTTTATAAAGATCTGTTTATGAACTTGATACGAGCTAATTGTTTTGCTTTAGCTCGCGTAATCGGTCATGAATACTCTGTCGCAATTGTGAATGTAAGAAGAGAAATTAATCGCAAGCTTCCTCTTAACCCTAATTCTCTCTTGAAGATTAAGGTTAATTCTTGGAAGTTGATTTCTTATTGAATATAAAAGACCTATATATATGCCATTCTACAAACCAATTGTCCTAAATTAAAAAGGAAAAGATCCTAAAACTTTAAAATTAAAAAGGAAAAAACACCAAAACTTAATCCTAATGCAAAAAGAAAAACACTCTAACGTAAAAAGGGAAAATACCAAAAACCTAAGTTATAAAGGAAAACTCCAAAACTCTTTTAACTTAATACCCTAACCATAGTCTTGTATCATTTACTCCCCTCCTCGACTTGGAGCTTGTCCTCAAGTTCCAATTCTCAGTATCCCTCAAATCGAAAGATAGTAACCATCGTGGCATTCTTGATTCAAAGGACATGGTCAAGAGATGCATCCGTTGCTTGTGGGTCAGCATGGAACGGTAATCCATGCCTGCCCGACGCACCACATCTTCCTTCTTAGTTATGCAACAATCACCTTTGGTAGAAAATATATCTTCTGGTTCTCCATTCATCGCTTCCACTAGATATCTAGATTCGAGGACATAAACAATAGTTGGTACCACCGATACTTCATGGTTTAGAAGTATCATGGTTTAGAGGCTTTGGTTGCGTCAGCTCAGGCTCCGGCGCTTCAATGCAAAAAGAAAAACACTCTAATGTAAAAATGGAAAATACCAAAAACGTAAGTTGTAAAGGAAAACTCCAGAACTCTTTAACTTAATACCCTAACCATAGTCTTGTATCATTACTCTCCTCCTCGACTCGGAGCTTGTCCTCAAGCTCCAATTCTCGGTATCCCTCAATCGAAAGATACTTTCAGCTGATAGTAACCATCGTGGCATTCTTGATTCAAAGGACATGGTCAAGAGATGCATCCGTTGCTTGTGAGTCAGCATGGAACGATAATCCATGGCTGCCTGACGCACCACATCTTCCTTCTTAGCTATGCAACAATCACCTTTGGTGGAAAATATTTCTTCTAGTTCTCCGTTCACCGCTTTCACTAGATATCTAGATTCCACGACATAAACAATAGTTGGTGCCACCGATACTTCGTGGTTTAGAGGCTTCAATTGCTTCAGCTCAGGCCCTGATACTGCAGTTTCTAACACCAAAGTGTGGTTAAGCTCCTGGTTTTGAAGCTCTGGGTGCTTCGCCTTAACCACCGTAGCTGCAGCTTGTAACACCACCGTGTGGTTAGGCTCTTGATTTTGAAGCTCTGGTTGCGTCGCCTTAACCACCGTAGCTGCATCTTGTAACACCACCGTGTGGTTAAGCTCCAGGTTTTGCAGCGTCGCTATCGTTGAATGTATCGGAGCAAACTTGTCGTTAATCTCCTGCTTCAACAAAAGGTTTCATGTCCGCCATCTCCCTCAGGATTTTGGCGAGTTGCCCATTACGGAATCCATGTCTCCCATAGAATCGTCTTGCTCTGATACCAAGATGATATGAACCTTTGTTCACGTAAGAAATAGATAAAAGATTTAGGCTAAGCTTCTTCTCAACCCTAATCTCTTTTGGAGATTAAGGTTAATTCTAGGAAGTTTTTTTTTATTGAATATAAAAACCTATATATAAGCCGCTCTACAAACCAATTGTCCTAAATTAAAAAGGAAAAGATCCTATAACTTTAAAACCAAAAAGGAAAAAACACCAAAACTTAATCCTATTGCAAAAAGAAAAACACTCTAACGTAAACCTAAGTTATAAAGGAAAACTCCAAAACTCTTTAACTTAATACCCTAACCATAGTCTTGTATCAGAACTACAGCGACTTAAAACCAGAACCAGAAACAAACCATAACACAAATCTATTTCCTTCTAGTTGACAAAGAATCAGGCTACAATTGTAGAAATGTATAGCATCTAGAACGATATCGCGATTTAAGAGACTTACCATGTTTATCAAAATCTCAAGAACCGGTAACTAATGTTGCCTTCTTACAGGATTTAAGAAACTGTATCAAAAAGATGTAAACGTTACGTACACACTTCCCCCACCAATAACATCAATTTCTAGTGAACACAAGGCAACAACAAAAGCATAATTGATTTGAATACAAAAACAAACAAATATAAAATGAAATGGTTGGTACAAAAGTAATAAAGAGAACATATCACAACCTAAACCGATCAATTTCAGCATGTATTGATCCCGTCTTTGCAATCCGTGGTAAGGTTATAGAACGTCTCAACACGCGTCTTTCCTCTATAAAACACCTCTGTATCAACAGCTACTCTCATGTATCCATCAAACTCAACCGGTTTCCCATTGTTCAATAGACTTGTCTCATTGAACCACTCACTCTTGTTTCCCCACAAGTAGCTATAGTCATCAAGTAAATGAACCTTGTACTGCGACCTCAACTTGTCGAAGTAATTATAGAATGGTTCATTAGTAGCGACGTACAAATTCCTCCACGGTTGAACCAATCCTTTAAGTTTGGTCAAAATTGCATCAGGCCATGTATCTGCATCCAAATGCGGCCAGAGCTTCATGTCCTTTGCTTTCTCGCCTCTAACAACGTGAACCGCATCAAAGTCCCAGTCCATTTTCCCGCTAATCTCGGAGACAATGTTCATTAATCTCTTTGATTTCCACAGCGTGTGCCACGGCCTCTCGACATACTTTGAGGCTTGCCCTTCGCATACTCTATACCAATAGTTTTCGGGTTCAGGAGCATCAAACTGCCTCCATATAATCGTGCTCTTATCTTTACTAAGCTGCAAAGGCGAAATTTTATGCGTCTTAACCTTCCTAACAGGAACTTTACGTTTATGCGACCGATTCCATTTCTTCCAGTCTCTAACGAACTCTTCCTCTTCAACAATAGAAGCCGTTTCTTTTAGATGCTCAAAATCAAAATAATACCGGAAATCCTTACCTTCCTCGTCCTTCCCCTTGGAGCTGTAACTTGCAGACAAACACAAACTCAAATCCATCACGAAAGTCCGATTCAAGTACATTGCTTCCCCTAATCCACACAAGAAACTCCACGTATACTGATTCATACCCTTGCAATAATCACCTCCCCTCGAGTAATACAAATACTTCCCTCTCCTGAAATTCGTCTGCGAACCAAGAGTTGGGATCGTATCGTTGATCTCGGGATCGCCGCGCACAACCTTTGGACCGCCTGCTCTTGGCTTGATCCTAAACCTACGAGCATTGACACCAGAATGCCAACCACTAGTGTGAAACACTTTGTAAGTACAATTCTCACCAAATCCAAACTTAAACCTCCTGAAATCTCTATATCTCCTCCATGACTTCTCCTTTTTGTTCCTAAACCTCCAAGAAACATCGCATTCGTCTGAATTCGATCCGTTAACTGGAGTTTCATACTCTAAGAACACAATCGATTTGAAAACTTTCAGATTAAACCTCTGAACAGCAACCAAAACTCTCGGATCCGAGCAATTCACAATCTTCAAATCGTCACAATCCACAGAAGAAAAATTCACCGTCATATTCCCGATTTTCTCCTCGGATAGCTCGATCGTCGCCTCCGTAACGGTTCCCGTAGAGTTCGTCGGAGCTGATACCGGAGAAGAAGCGATGTCTTCACCGGTGTTGAGGATAGAACCGTCGATTCTGAAAGTTGCGTTTTCGGTTCCCGTGAGGAGTTTCGTAAGCGCTGGAGCGGATTCGAGCCATGGATCTGGAGGTTGGTAAGTGACGGCGATTACTGTGAAGATGAGAACCGTGAAGACGAAGACTGAGAAACAGACATTGCTGATTAGCTTGATGAGGTTCTGGGCGAAGGGTTCGGTGGTCAGATCCGATTCCTTCATGGATTTTTCAGCGAAATCGAAAAAACCCAGTAGCCAAAATCCGATGGAGATAAAATCAAATTCAAGAGAAGAAGATCCAAAAGATATGAGAATCAAACAGAGAAGAGAGTAGATCTGATGCGAAATGAAGAGAAGGTTTTGCTTTTTGGGAGTAAGAAAAATGGACTCTAGTGAACTTGTATTCTTCTTTTCTTATTAATTTTTCTCTTTCTTTTTTTTTTTTCGATCTTTCTTTTTTTGTAAAAATTGCATTAGGTGGATGATCTCTCTCTCGTTGTTTTTGTTTATTCCGACTCATATCTGAACTTCCGATGGGAATTCGTTTTCGGCTTCGTTTTTACGCCAATTCAGTCACCTCGGCCTCACCTCGACCGAGCGAAATTCCATCATCTAGTAAACTATACTATTTTGAAGAAAGACAAATTTTAATAGAAACTATTCGTTCGAAAGAAAAAAAAACATTACATTCGATAAAAAAAACAAAAATAAATAAAAAAAGAACAATACATAAAAGGGTAAAATAGACCATTTCTAGGGTTTTTGCTTAGTGCATTTATTACTAGCTATCCATGACTATATTCTTAATTAGTAAGCCTAATATAGTTAGTTATGCAAAAAGCCAAAACGAAAAGATTAACTTCTAGTTTAGAAAGAAAAAAAACAGAGCATAAAAAGCAACAAGAAGTTTCAAAAAAACAGAGCATCGATCCTATAGCAAAATTGTCCCTATCTTATACTGTGGTATGTGGTGACAACTCAACCAGCGAGTCAGCATGACGATGGAGCTTTCTTCATAAGATGGGAAAAGCAATCAACCAATTATCTAGCCAAAAGAACGTAGACTCACCATTACGAATTTCATGGTGAATGAAACTTGTAGCTAGCGGCCTTAGCTTTAAAAGCTTCTTCCATATCCACGACCCACGAGTTCCTCCCAGAGCATCCCAAAATGATGAATTTTTAAGTAGGTAGTGCCGAGTCCAAGCCACCCATAAAGAATATTAATTTCAGCGAGAACATACGGGATGCATCGTGCATGTTTCAGATCTCTAGACCACCTTCTTTCTCCGGCTTACTTACACCCCCCAAGCCACTTTTGCTTTGGTCTTAATGTGCGGGGAGCCCGGCCAAAGAAACGCATAGCACATACTTTCAATTGTATCAAAACATCGTTTTGGCAATCTGAATGCAGCACACCAAAAATTGGTAATGCTTGCTACGACGGATTGAATGAGTTGGAGACGACCATCGATAGATAGAGACTTACTTAACCATAAAAACATACGAGTACAAATTCGGTCAATAAGTGGCTCGTATTCAAGGCGAGACATACTCTTAGTGGTGAAAGGCAAGCCTAAATAACGAATAGGCAGCTGCTCAGTTGGAAGTCCGAGATCACTTGATGTGTGATGGAGAGAAGCCAAGGTTCTACCGGCTGTAAAAAGGGAAGACTTCGACACATTTATTGCCAAACCCGAATCTCTTCCAGAATCAGAAAGGACTTCCATTGTTCCTCTGATCGAATCAGCCGTTCCATCCAAAAATACCATCATGTCATCCGCAAAACTAAGGTGGGTCAAATGGAGATCATGACACTTTGGATGAAATCCAATTTTTCCCACACTTGTCGCTTTGTTTAGTAGAAGGGACACAACGTTGTGATAACACCGGTTTTTGACCATTTTTATGGATCACTTTAATATCTTTTGCATGTGTTTTAACTCCGTTTTCAATGGTTTTCAAGTGATTTCCATGTTTTAGAGTTTTGGAAGACATTTCAAGTAACTTGGGATAAAATAGTGCATTTCAGAGCAAAAATACGTTTTTGGATAAACTTAGACCGTTCGAAGTCTTGCAGTCAGAGAAGACCTTCTCACCGTCCGATCATCCCTAAATTTGGACATAACAAAGAAGACACAACCAGCTTTCAAATGAAATTGGTTTGGAGACATTCCAATGGTTAGATCTTCATATACTCTTGAAGCACTAAAGGTAAACGAAGCTGCCTTGAAACCAGAGCCACCGCGGGCAGATAAGCTGCACCCGCGGCCAAGGAAAGCACCGCTGCGGTCAGAGGAGACGCGCCTGCGACCAACAGGCATTTCGCCATGGTCAGAGACCACGCACCCGCAACCAGCCCATGTGCGACCAAATCGACTATGTTTCATTCCCGAGGCCAATTCCGTCATTTCAACTCAAACCCTAAATGTTCCCAAAGAAGTGAAGACTATAAATACATGCTTTTAGGTCTCTTAGAAATAATCTCTTTCACGCTTTTAGACAGAGAGGAATTTTCAGCCACTTTTATTATTGTTCTTCGATTTGGAGTAAGAATGAAATTTCCGACCAATTTCCGACCACCATATTTCCCGACCGGATTAATAGTTGGGGAGTTCCCGACGATATTAATAGTTGGGGAGTTCCCGACGGGCCGAATTCCCGTCTAATTCCCGACAATATTCCGACTTAATCCCGATGACAAATTTCCGACCTATTCTGGACCGGATAATTTCCGACCAATTCTGGACCAGATAATTTCCGACCAATTTCGGACCGGATAATTTCCGACTAAATCCGGACCGGATATTTCCGACCAATTTCCGACGGGTTATTAAAAATAGTATTTTTAAAATTCTTTAAATTAATGATTTTTTAAATTAATTTAAATTATATTATATTAATAATTCGAAAAAGAAAATTAAAATTAAAATATAATAATTTTTTTGAAATAAAATAAAATTGTTTTGAAATTACAAAAACATTAAAATTAAATTCCCGATCCCGATCATGTTCCTGTTTCCCTTCTTCCCCTTCCCGTGCCCGGGAAATCCGAGAACTTCGCTTTCATCCAGTCCGACATGGTAGCGATTTCCGACCTTGCCTCGGTAAGCTGTAGTTCGGTGTCCGCATTCGATACCTCCAAAGTTGTTACTTTTGAGTTAAGCTCTTCATTCTGCTGGACGAGATCTTCAAAGAATTAAGGAGAACTCGAAGCCCCGGCTTCCATAACCGGGACCTTACCCAAACCACCGTGACGCCGCCCTTTTTTATCAAGGAGAAATTCATGTAGAAATTAAAAATAAATTAGAACATTTTATAATGTAAAACTAAATGAAAAAAAAAAACTTACGTTGATAACGAGATTGTTGACTGTTTCCCGCGTTAACTCGAAGGAAGAGGAGGAGTCGGCTTGTGACTGCTGGGTCAGCTCGTCCTTCTTCTTCGTCACGTTCTCGTAGATCTCCCTCATGAGGGGATCCTGAATAACCTCGATTGTCTTGTTCGTGTGGCACGTCTTCATCAAGTCCAAGTGATTCGGACGCACACCTCCGGCCTCATTTGTCTAAAAAAACAAATAAATTTAAATATTAAGAAATTATTTAACAGTTAAATATAGAAAACAATGTAAAAAATAAAAAATTACTATTTGTATTTCTCGGGTCCGGAAGCTGGTCGAACCGGAGTTGTGGACTTACTGTCCCTTACCGGAGCGATCACTCTTTCGGTTTCCCGAATTAGTCTTCGAAGTTTTCTCTGTCGCGGGATTTTGCCAATATGGTTTGTAGTCTTCCCAAACCGAAGCGTTCAAGCCTTTCGGTTTGTCTTGGCCCTTCCTCCACTTTTGCTTCCACTCGTTCATGTTTCTCTTGAACTGCGTACGCGCCTCCTTCATAAACTCCTTTTCAACTGTGGTCGTGTCGGAGTGATGCCATGTAAACTCTTGCTAAGAAAATAAAAATAAAAACTTATCAAAATATTAAAAAAACATATAAATATATAAA
>PKMM01048876.1:304286-322994 GCA_002933915.1 Eutrema heterophyllum | reverse complement strand
ATATATATATATATATCGAACTATATATAATTTTGTAAATGTACCTGCAATAGCTCCATGGACGTTTCTAGGAAGAAGACCGGCAAAGGCAAATGGAAGGAGGCGTTGCATGACAACGTGACAATCATGACTCTTCATCCCTGAAAACTTCCCTTCTCCAATATTAACCCAATTACGAAGGTTAGATGCGTATCCGTCTGGGAATTGAACACTATGCGTAATCCATTCGAAGAACTCCTCCTTTAAAGGCTCATCGAAACGGAAAGCGGGGGCAGTGATTTTCCGTTCGACATTACATGGAGGTCCTTCCGCGAACAAATATCTGGCAAGTCCAATCTGGCCTTCAAATTATCTTTCGTCTTCCCTGGCACATTTAGAATAGTATTCATGATGTTGTCAAATAAGTTTTTTTCAATGTGCATGACATTTAGATTATGGCGCAGCAGATGGTTCTTCCAATATGGCAAATCCCAAAAAATACTCCTCTTGTTCCAATTGTGGTACTCGCCACAACCGTCTACGGGAAAATGACCATTACCACCACATAAAACCGTCTTCTCAGCACCAAAATCTCTCAACTGAGTGATGATGTTATTCCCATCCGGCTCAGGAGGTGGACCATCAAATACTTTTTTACCATTTTTAAACAATGTCGTGCTCCGACGATATGGATGATCATGCGGTAGAAATCGTGTATGACAGTCGAACCAAGAAGTCTTTCGACCGTGCTTTAACTTGAACGCATCAGTGTTATCTTGACAATAAGGGCATGTCAACCTTCCATGAGTCGACCATCCAAATAGCATACCATATGCTGGAAAATCACTTATGGTCCACATAAGTACCGCACGCATCGTGAAATTCTGTTGGAGAGAAACATCGAACGCTTGAACACCATCTTTCCATAAGATTTTCAACTCATAAATTAATGGCTGCAAGAAAATATCAAGGGATCTCTTAGGATGCTCCGGTCCGGGGACGAGAATCGTGAGGAACAAAAACTCTCGTTTCATACACAAACTAGGCGGCAAATTGTAAGGTGTGACGATTACTGGCCACAATGAATATTGCCTCCCATGTTTCCCAAAAGGGTTGAATCCATCTGTTGATAACCCAATGTATACGTTCCTTTACTCATACGCAAAACTAGGATAGACCTGTTGAAAATGTTTCCACGCTTCTGCATCTGAGGGATGAGCAATCTCTCCATCTGAGTTATGCTTTGCATGCCATCTCATAGGTTCTGCTGTGCGCTCGGATTGATATAACCTCTTCAACCTCTCTATTAGCGGCAAATACCACATCCGTTTATGTGGAACTGGTACTCTGCCACCCGTTTTCTGATACCGAGGTTTCTCACAAAAACGACACTTGAGACGGTTTTCGTCCTTTCTCTAGTAAATCATACAATTGTTGATGCACACATCTATCATATGATACGGCAATCCAAGACCAGCTACAAGTTTTCTTGTAGTGTTAATCTTCTTGCTTAGTTTAGTTTAATCTCCTAGCTACAAAATCGTGACACACAAAACCCCTTTTTAATAGATTAAGTCTAGACACAATTTAGAAATCAATAGAAATCTACGGGCACTCAAATCTTTGTGGATTCGATCCCTTAAATACTACTACGTTTGTTGTGCACTTGCAGATTTTCTTAAGGGTAAAACTTGTCAAGTCAATCTCAAGATACATCCAATTGACTAAAGGCATGTTATGCAGTCTCGCGAAAGAAGCAAGAGAAGAATTGAAGTTTCAACTCATAGGCCAACCACCGCGGGTCTAAGGCTCGTGGCCACGGCGAAGACACTCTTGGCCGCGGGTCGAGGCTCTCCAGCCGCGGTGAAACCACCTTTGCCCGCTGGTCCAGCTCACACACACGCGGTGGACCAATTTTGGCCCAAAAACAGCTTGTTCGAAGCCCATCTTCAAGCCCACTTCGTTTTCTCCCTAAGGATAACTAAAGCAAGAGTTGAAGACCTATAAATATGTGATCTTAGAGACCTTATTTCGTGTGCCCCTTTTGAGTACCATTTAGTTTACTTTTTGCTTTACTTTTGTTCTTACTTTTTGCTCTTTACTTCTTGTTCTTTACTTTCGAGATTGGTAGAGAAGTTCTCTCCGGATATCGTTCTTAAACTCGAGAGCCTTCTTCTTCCATCTCCTGCTTTAATTTAAGTATTACTTTTGTCCTTCTTCATTATTACTTTTGCTTTTACTTTTTGCATACTTTTCTTACGCTTTTGTTCGATACTCATCGAGATTGGTGAAGAGGTTTTCTCCCGACTTAGTTCTTAAAATCGAGAACCCTCTTCCATTAACCTCCTGTTTTTATTTAATTATGTCTTTCAATTCTAGTATGTTCGAGTAGTTTTATCGTTGGGTTAAAAGGGATTATCGAAGGGGAATTCTATGTTCGATAAGGATTTCACAAGGTAAAACCCTAGCCGATTTCTACCGTGATTGAATCGAGCATCCCCTAAGATATCCCTATCGACCCAACACCGTTTTATTATAGTTTACAAATCGTTTTTCTCTTTAGTTTATGCCATCAATTTTTTGTACCCTAGTTTATAAGTAATTTCTGTTTTTCCGTTCTTTACAATTTTCGTGAAAAAACCCTATAAATCTTATTCTCGTTATAGACTTCCTTGCTATTCTCTGTCTAAGGTCTCATAGAACAACATTCCCTCCATGTGGATCGATACCTAAAGTACTACAACACACGTCTGTGCACTTGCAGAACTTTTAGGTTTACAAATTTAAACCTGAAGTTTTGGAGACGAATCCAACGCTACCAATTTCCTAGCTACAAAATCGTGACACACAAAACCCCTTTTTAATATATTAAGTCTAGACACAACTTAGAAATCAATAGAAATCTACGGGCACTCAAATCTATGTGGATTCGATCGCTTAAATACTATTGCGTCTGCTGTGCACTTGCAGATTTGCTTAAGGGTAAAACTTGTCAAGTCAATCCAACACCACATCACGTTGATCACTATGAAAAAAAGATATGGGGACACGAGCAGCCTTGACGAAGGCCACGTGAGCTCGTAAAAAATCCATCTAGTTCCCATTCACCATCACATATAAAGACGAAGTAGTTATACAACCGTGAATCCACTTAATAAAAATCTCAAGGAAACCCATATCCTGGAGAGTATAAATGATGAAGTCCCATTTAACCGTGTCAAACACCTTTGCAATATCCAGGTTCAACGCACAACGAGGAGAAATCGGATCCTTGTGATAATCTTTGGTAAGCTCAGTAGCCAATAACACGTTTTCCAAGAGTAAACGCCCCTTAATGAAAGCGCTCTGGTTCAAAACCATACTTTCGGAACCATACCTTCGGGAAAAATCATTATGAGCCGGTTTGAATTAGCTTAGAAACAACTTTGTAGATCATGTTGCAACAAGCTATCAGTCTAAAGTCTTTCATCGTCTCCGCTCCCACCCTCTTTGGGGCCATAGACAAGGTTGTAGCATTCACGCCGTGGGGCATAAATCCATAGATAAGGTTGTAGCATTCACGCCGTGGGGCATAAATCCATATATAAAGAACGACTGCACAACAACAACAAAATCCGAAGAAATTATTGGCCAAGCCGTAATGAAAAATTTCAAAGTATAACCATCCGGACCCGAAGTCTTGTTAGAAGGCATTGAGTGAAGCACACTCTTATTTCCTCCGCTGTCACTTGCTTAGTCAAAGTCTTTGCTATGTTCTCTAGACATCGATAAGTGATAAGCTCTTCTAAGGAATCAGCCGTGAGCATTGATAGTCAAAGTCTCTGTCATGTCCTCTATTTTGATATCTTTCAGATCACTAATCACTGCACCTTCACCATTTATCAATCTCTTTATTGAGTTCTTTGTTTTTTGGGTCTGAGTAATACGATGATAAAATGTGGTATTCTGGTCACCATGACATAACCAGTTGATGCGAGATTTCTGCTAAAAGAATTTCTCCTCTATACCCGCAAAATGATGCCAATTTGTAGACATCTCTGCCAATGTAACAACATTCTCCGATGAAGGTGAGATAAGAACATGTTGTTGCTTCTCACACAACAAATCAAAAGCTTCATGCGTTCTTTTCGTGATATCACCATATCGTTCTTTATTCAAAGTTCGAATCTAAGAGGGTAGTGTCAAATATTGCCCTTTAAAACTTAAGAACTTAAACAAAAATTTAAAAATGTGCTATTTTTATCAATTTGCCCTTTCCCTTTAACATAAGAGGGTAGTGTCAAATATAACTAACATTCCATAATGCAAAAGTGTTGACACATAATCATGAAACCACAATAATGTAAAAACTATAAAGTACTTTACATCACTTTTCCGCTTGGGAGGGTAACAAAAGGGGCAGTTCTAAGCAAAGGCAGTGGAGATAGAGAGCATTGTTGGGCGAGAATTTGGATCAGAATGTAAGCACAAAAGTGCAACTTTCACGATCTCTAAGATCTCATCTTTGATCTCTGACGTCGGCTCTGGTAGCCGACGGTCGAAAATTCCTCTCAGCGATAAAGTTTTGTCCGGAATAGATGATAACAAAGTTGAAACTAAATCGCCCGGATCCTCTCCTTTGATCACTTCAAGAGTTAGTACTCCAAAACTATACACATCGCATTTCTCTGTCACTTTCATTGCGTAAGCTAGTTCTGTCACATCCAATTTCATAAAACATATTAGACACCATATATATACATAAAAAAACTAAAGCCAAAATCAATATGCTTAAAACCGAAACCAAGACTGAAATAATTTTATTTATATCCCGATCAGTTTAATTATTTTTTAAAAAAAAACTAAAGCATCATCGATTTTGTAACCATAAAAACTAAAGTTCATTAATAATCTACGTTTCAAAATCTATATGTTAAAAATAAATTAATGTAGTGACATACTAACGAACCAAACTACATAATTTTCGGTTCTTATATGGTTTATGAATTTTGTAAAACCGAAAACCGTCCCACTCCGAAAAACCAGTCTAGTAATTTCAACCAAACCCGACCTGACCCGACCCGTTTTAATCCAAATCCAGATCCATTTAATTTAGCGGGTTAAAAAGAAGAAGATACCTGGAGCAACATAGCCGTAGGTTCCCGCAACGGCGGACCAATTCGAAGAATCCGCCTTGAGAAGCTTCGCCGTACCGAAATCGGAGATCTTCGCTTCGTAATCTTCGTCGAGAAGAATGTTTCCACTGCTAATATCACGGTGAACAATCGGCGAAGACCGATCATGATGCATATACGACAAAGCATGAGCCACACCTTTCACCACATTGATCCTTTTCCTCCAATCTAGCATCTTCGCTTCTTCATCGTTCGACAATACTTTCCTCAAACTCCCTTTCTCCATGTATTCGTACACCAGGAAAGTGTTGTGTCGATTCGAGCAGAATCCGAACAGCTTCACGACGTTTCGGTGACGGATCTCTGTAAGTGCTCTGATCTCGTTTAGGAACTCTTGTTTCACCGTAGATTTCGAGATTTGCTCGTCTGTTGTCTCGTTGAGCTTTTTCACTGCCATTGTTTTCGCCGGTAGCTTTGCTTTGTAGACTTTCCCGTATCCTCCGGTTCCGATTAGGTGTTTTGAGTCGAATTCTCCTGTAGCTTTGATGATTTCCTGGTATCTTACTTTACCATCGAAGCTAAAGATCGAAAACGTTTCTCCTGATTCGGTATCTGAATTCTCTTCGATTTGGGGCTTTCTCTTACGGAAGCAAACGAATATCCCGGCGCAGACTGAGAGGATTATGATTGCTCCAATGATTGGGACTAGTATGTAGATGATTAGGTTTCTGTCTTTGTTTGATTGCTTCTTCCCTGCGGAACTGATCGGACATGGCTTCAAGCCTAGTGTTGTGTTACCACATAAGTCTCTGTTGCCTTCCAATGCATCTGGACCTGCGGTTTGAAACGCTGCGTTATCTGGAATCGGACCTTTGAGGTTGTTGTGTGATATGTCGATGTGTGTTAGTGCCCTCATAGCGCTGAAACTTGGTGGAATTGCACCTGAGAGATTGTTGTGTGAGAGGTCGAGTCTCTCTAGGTTCTGTAAGGAGCTGAACTGCGATGGGATTTCTCCGCCGAGCTGATTGTGGCTGAGATCAAGATTTTGTAACTGAGACAGCTTTGTTAATCCCATGGGGATGTTGTGATCCAACTCGTTTCTGCTCAAGTTCATGTAGTAAAGCCTTGGCAAGGAGTCAAGTGTTGCCGGGATCTCGAACCCGAATCTGTTTGAGGATAGATCAAGATACTCAAGATTGGCTAAGAGATTGATTCCTGAAGGGATTTTTCCGGATAGCTGATTCCCATTCAGTTGTAGTTTTGACAAACGGCTGAGATTGCTGATTGTTTCTGGGAGCTCGCCGGTGATTTTGTTGGAAGATAGATCGAGCTGACTTAGCTGTGTCATGTTCCAAATCTGAAGTGGGATCGGTCCAGTGATGTTGTTGTCTGTTGCGATGAATGCAACCAACTTTCGACTTTGTTCCCACGTCGGTGAAATCTGTCCGTGGAACTTGTTGTTGCTGAGATCAATGAAATTGAGATTTGGGTAAACTCCGAAAGCCTCAGAGATATCTCCGGAGAACCTGTTCCCTTTGAACCTTGCTCTGATCAAGCTCTTACAATCTGCCAAGCTTTTAGGAATGGAACCTTCGAAGGTATTATCATCTAGCGTGAGATTCTCGAGCTTGCCACTTCTACAGATGGTATCAGGCAAGACGCCGGTGAAGTTGTTGGTGTCGAGTTGCAGGACGGTTAGCTCTGAAGAGTTGGCAATTCCCGGTGGGATCGGACCAGAAAGCTGGTTATCACGAAGGAATAGCCATTCCAGCTTGGTCAACCTACCAAACGAATCAGGAACAGGACCAGTGAGTTTGTTCTGACTTATCTCCAAATCAATCATTTCTCCCATGTCTCCTAGCTCGGCCGGAATGGAACCATTGAGCTCATTCAGGTATAGATGAAGAACGGCTAGGCTTTTGAGGTTTCCTAAGGTAGAAGGAATCGAACCGGTAAGGTTATTTGTGTGGAGGCTAAGGGTATCTAAAGCGGTCATATCACCAATCTCAAGAGGGATTTCACCAGTGAGCCTATTTTCAAACATGTTGAGAAGTGTTACATTCTTCAACTTTCCAAAACTCGAAGGGATTTGACCGGTTAGGTGGTTTCTATCAAGGCATAGCTCAACAAGGTTGCTAAGGTTTCCGATTTCAGGAGGAATCGAACCAGAGAGAGTATTGATAAAGAGATAAAGGTTAACTAGTTTGGTTAGGTTTCCAAAAGAAGAAGGTATTGGTCCGGTCAACAAATTGTCGTACAAGGCTATTTCTTGAACCTTAGTTAACAAACCGATTTCAGAAGGAATCAATCCAATTAACTTGTTTTCGACAAGATGGAGAGTTTCTAGGTTACTTAAATTGCCAAGCTCAGGTGGGATTTCACCAACTAACTGGTTAATGGACAAATCAAAATAGATGAGTTTAGAGAATTGTCCGAATTGAGGAGGAATGGTTCCAGAAAAACGGTTCATGCTGAGATCAACATAAGTGAGATTGGGGAGAGAAGAGAATGGGAAATCTTGGAAAGTACCTTCGATACCGGTATTCGTGAGATTTAACCGTATGATGCTCCCGCGTAAGCAAGCAACACCATACCAACTTGTACAGAAGCTACTTGTGTTTGGATTGACCCAAGAAGACAGCTTTGAAGTACTTGTCTGGTTTGTGAAAGTTGACTTCCATTTTAGAAGAGCATTTGCTTCTGAGACTGTTGCAGAAGCTGCAAGAGAACAGCTCAAGATTGTGAAAACGATCAAAAGGACTTGAGGCTTATCTTTACAAGCCATTCTCTCTCTCTTTTTTTTTTGTATCTCTCTATTGATCTTGAAATGAGATTAGTGGAATTGGTGTTTTTTGTTTTTCTGGGTTTGTGTTCATTCACAATTCACGCATTATCTGAAAGTGTCTTTTATAAACTGCAAAATTCATTCGTTGACGGGCCGTGAGAGTTGACTATTAGTTGTCACTTGATATTAGAGGACAAAAAAGTCAACAGTTTGAATTTTCTTTAGATATATATGTATATATATATAGTTTGAATTTTCTTTATATATAGTTTGAGTATTTGCAGTGTGTAGCAACGAAAAATTCACTTTAAATATTGGCCACTTTGTCAAATCTTGACATAACAATTCACATAATAAGGAAAAATTATGAAAAGCACTAGCTAACTTCTTGTTTTCATATTCTACTCCTTTAATTGATTAGTCATTATTTTTCTAAATATTTAAAAAGATATATAAAAGTATGATTATAGTCAAAGTCTTTGAAAGTTTGATTATTGAAATGTGAAACACTAAAAGGGAAGATAGGATTGGATTATATGGATCGACAACGATGGTCAAATTCATTAGACAATAATCTAATTTGAATGATAAATTAATTAGTTTGTAAGTAATTCTTATTGGTTACTAAAAATATCACAAAGGAATGTATGTGTACATTGCTGGGGATAAATAATTTGGACTCGCAAATCATATGATAACACGTGTCATAGTAGAATAAACGACCACATATCTTAAAAGTGTGTCATTTAGAGGGAGTGTGTTACAAGGCTAGGTGGTCGAACCATATGACATGTTAACACATGTTATGTGTAACCACATTTTCCCAAAACCACTGCTCGAATGGCGGGAGTGGAAAGTAAGGAGATGAGTGGTTCCGATATGAAAGTGAGTCACTTTTTCCTGAGCCTGTCAACTCGTGCCACGTAATCTGGAGAGTGCGGTAGTAGGGAGATAAGTGATTCAATAGAAACATGTTTGCTCCCCGACTACTCCGACATAAACCGGACAGCAATGCCCGAGAAGGTAAGATCATAACAACCGGGTAGCAATACCCGAAAAAGTTAGGATAACCCGGTTCCCTTCACAAGGGCATCAAGAAAGGTAAAATAAGATATTCAATATATGCGGAGATATTTTCAAATGTTTTCCCTCCATAAATGATATGTTATATTTCAAAATATTCGCACCTAAGCTTTAGTAAAAGATTCGCACTACACTGTTTCAGGGAAAGATGCAGAAGAAAGGATATGTCGAAGAGCCAAGGAAAAGCGTAGAATGGGGCGAACCGACCAAGGTACAAACCGCTGAAGCAAGGTACGAACGACTCAGCATGGGACGGAGCCGTTCGTTGACAGGTCTTGGCGCAGAGTATAAAGCACTCAAGTGCACCGTACTAGGTTCCAGCTCAGAAGATAAAGCACTCAAGTGCACCGTACTAGGTTCCAGCTCAGAAGATCCATGACCTGACCCAGCATACGAAAATACGACCCGAGCCAGGTACACTCTATAAAAGTCCCTGCACTCCCCGAAGGCAAGGGGACAAATCTTTTTCCCCTAACTCCGCATTATACACTCATAACTATTTTTCTCTCCCTAAACATCTAACTATTCCCGGAGTCTCCAATAGTCGAAAGACATTCATCTTTCGGTTGATTATTGGTTGGAATCACAAAAAATCTCTCATCTCCTACCACTTCTTCACCTAAAATCACCCCTTAAATCCCATATACTTTGTGGATCCACCTAAAAATCGGATCCAAAGTCACTTAACCACTTTCTTTGTTTTTCCGACTCTTTCCGGACCCGGCGCCAAAACTGTTTATTGACTTGAACGTCGGAGAGTCCTCGAAAAACACCCCTAAATCATGTTTTTCGGGCTTTTAACGCCTTGATTCTAGTGTAGGAGATTTGCTTCCCAAGTGGACGGAAAATCCCCGAAACAATTTGGCGCTAGAAAGAGGAAAAGCATTTATCTCCGAAGTACACACGATGAAACAGACAACGGGATTTGAGAGGCGTCCACATGGCTCGGGAACCGCCACTTGAAGAAGAGATAATGTTGGCTTGTTCGAATGGTGGGATGAGTACTTAGTAGATTCAGCCGCGACGGAAGAAGAGAGGTGGAGGCGTCAAAGGAGCGCCGAATACCGAGAATTCCTTCGGATAGCACTAAGGACAGAAAAGTGGGAGAAGAGTCGTTGGGCGAACTTCCCAAGGGAAAGAAGATCCGAGGGAAACGAGGAAGTAAATCCCAAAGGAACGACTAGGAGAGTGGGCGACGCCGTTAGGCCGGACGGCATGGTCGCAAGCTCCGTCGACTAGGGGATGATGAACTAAAGAAGACCGGTTGGTGGCCACTCGGGGGCATTCAACCAAAGCCCATGAGTCCCGGCTTATTGAGTCAGTCCCCGGTGATAAGAGCTGAGCACGCTGAACACGCTCAACCTTACGAGCTCAAGGAAGCTTACGACCCCTTCAACCTCACTTATGACGAAAACACGAGGCCACGACTCGGCCCAATGGCACCTACGAAGGATGGTTGAGTCGGCTAGGACTAGAAACGAAAAGGCTGGAGAAATCAAAAGCTGCAGGCGCCCACACAAAGTCGGATGAGCCCCCAACATCCAACAAAGAGGAGCTCAAGTATATGATCTACAGACCGAGCCTGAGACAACCTGATGGATGGAGTGTGAGAAACAACGAGATCGGGAATAAACGGCGCACCGCCGAAGACATCACAAACCAAAGAGAAGATGTGAGAAACCCGACGAGTCAACTCAATGAAATCTCGAAGGCGACTTAGACCAGCGGAAAAACGCGGTAGGCGGTACGTGACAGGAGGAAGCTCCTGGGATCGCCTAGATAAGGCTCAACAAGAAAGGATGGCTAAAAGGGCCAAGTGTGATCCAAGACGTTGGAAAGGCCAAGCCACTCTCTTGGGCCTGAATTTTGAGGCCCAACGAAAGAGAAGAGGTAGTAAGGAAAAGCGGCAAAGCAACGTAAACAAAAACTCAAGGATAGAAAACATCTAGAACCAAAGGGAAATTTTAGTTGGCTAACAAACAAAGACATTACAAAACGGATAAAAAAGAAAGGGCCACGACAAACAAAAATGACGGGAGAAGCGAAAGGCACCCTCAACTAGAAGAAGAAGACCAATGCCGCTTGTTTCCACGTGAGCTTTTTGGGATGTCCCTCCCCGCATCATTCTCTTTGGTAACACCCCTCCGGGCCACGACGGAGGCACGAGCCGCCGCAAAATTTTGCTTAAATTGAACTAACGCGTAAGTTAATCTAGTAATCACGCATCAAAAATTATCGTTGGCATCTTCCAGACGGTCGACACATGGTAGCGTCGGATTCGTCTCCAAAACTCTAGGTTTTAAATTTATAAACCTAAAGGTTCTGCAAGTGCACATACGTGCGTTGTAGTACTTTAGGTTTTGGATAGATTGTCACGATTTCTAAGATGAATGCAAAGAAAGAAAATAAGATGCTACTAAGATCCTAAGTTTATCGCGCGAAGATCCTTATCGAACATAGTCGATTCTCTTCGATGGAGCTTTTAAACTAAACGACGAATTACTTAAACATAATTAAAAGCAAAGACATAATTAAAAAATAAGCAAGAGATGGAAGAAGAAGCCTCTCGATTTTAAGAACTAAGTCCGGAGAGAACTTCTCTACCAATTTCGAAAGAAGAGTAAAGGTAAAATAATTGCAAAGACATAAACTAAGATTGCATAATATAAAATATAAAGAACAAAATAGAAAAGAGGGTTCAAGAGAAATCTCTATCTCCCTAAACAAAGAACGAAGAACAAAGAACAAAGACAATAAAAACCCTAGAAATCGTGATGGTGGCTCCCAAAGGGACACCCAAGTGGGGCACAATGAGGCAACGAAATTTGGGGCTGCTAAGTACATATTTATAGGTCTTCAACTCTTGCTTTAGTGGTCATTAGGGTTTCTTTGAAGAGAAAACGAAGCAGGCTTGAAGATGGGCTTCGAACTAGATGATCTTGGGCCCGTTTTGCTTCACCGCTTGTGCGTGGCTTGGACCAGCGGCCAAAGGATGTTTCGCCGCGGCTGGAGAGCCTCAACCCACGGCCAAAAGTTTCTTCGCCGCGGCCAAGAGCCTTGGACCCGCGGTGGTTGGCCTATGAGGTTGAAACTTCAATTCTTCTCTTGCTTCTTTCGCGAGACTACAGAACATGCATTAAGTCAATTGGATGTATCTTGAGATCTAACCGTTGGATTGTCTTGAACCCAACTGGGTATAAAAGGTGGTTCTCCCTTCTATCTTGTGTCCAAATTTGGGCGTGATCAGACGGTGAGAAGGTCTCCATTGGATGTCAAAGTTCTGAAGGTACGAAATTGTCCAAAATCTGGTTTTTCTCCAATTTGCGTCGTTTTGCCTAAGGAACCTGAAAATAGTTTTGAAACTACAAATATGGGAAAACTACGATAAAAACATGTAAAATCAAATGAAACACTTATTAAAGTGTTCTAAAATAAACGGTAAAACGGGTAAAAATACAGTGTTATCAACGCGGCGACCAAGGGACAAGACCCTATATGCGCCACGGAGGTAGGGCGCATTCGAGCTGGTATCTTCTTCGGGGAGTGAAGCTACCCCAAACACAAGGGGAGGTGATTCGCGAACCTAAGACAAGGGAAGCGTAAAAACCTTCAAAACGCACATCCCCCGATGAATCTGGGTTACAAGAGGGTCTAGGAGGAGGAACCAAGGAAAAAAGGGTCACCGATCTGATCGGCAACCATCTAAAAAAGGTGCGGGGAAGCTGCAAAGGCGTGCCAATGAGGATCAATGAAGAGGGAACGGAAGTGAGCTCAAGCTTCGAACAAAGGCGCCAAAGATTCTGCAAATCTGGGATCAGGGAGACGAAGTTCGAAGATTAAAAGAAGAAGAAAAGTACCATGGTACAAACAGACATGACGAGATAAAGGGGCGACTAGGAGTCGACCCCAGGGAACTCTACGCCACGATTCCAGGATACAGCAGAAAGTGAAAGTCTCGGAGGTGGTCAAGAAGAGATAACAACTCCTCAAGAAATGAAAGAAACGGAGGCCGGATCACCGAATCTGAACGTACATGTACAAAAGAGGAAACATATAAAGACGGGTCACCAAGACTAAGAATCTTGGAATCGAGGGGAGGGGAGACTGAAGACACCTCGTGGAGACCAATCAAAGGGAAAATTAGAAGGGCCGCGAGATCAAATGAGAAAGAAGTCACCAACATCCAAGGGAGATTCCAGTCACACCGGCGAGTCGACATGCTTCATTGTTCGTCGAAAGGGAGTCAGGTGGTAGCGGTGTGACTCCTCTTCCACCTTGTCAAGGTGATGGGCGATAAGAACCATCCGGCCCAAAATTCCTAGCCCAACCAGATCGGATAGGACTTGCATGAGAGTGAATCGTGCCCCACGCACGAAGGGTGAGTTTGGCTCGGGATGATTGTCGCTTCCCGACACAGCTCCGCCATAATCTAGGAGAATTGATAGTGGAAGCCGACTTAGAAGGATGATGTAGACACGATAGTAAGGTCATGCGTGGGATATCCGGGATGACTCCCCGGCGTGGGAAGCACAACGTCGCCTTCTAGAATTTAGGGCATACCGAAGACCAGACAAGTTCGCGTAAATTACGGGGTCCAGATGAAGCGGAGGACAAAGAAGAAGACATTGTTGCTAGCATGTAAAAAAGAAAAAAACAGGAAGAAAAGAAGTTTGGAAAGGGAAAGGTAAGAAATGACAGCCGAGCTTGAGATCTGAAGGTGGGAAGTAGAGACGGGAAAGGAAAAGGAGACGACTTTTATTGAAACGTCACAGAAAACACGAATTGGGGAAAGCTGAGGGGTTGGTGCGCTTCACAGAGGAGACACGTGGAGGGTTATCCACAGGAAGCATGTGAGTGGAGATAACTCAAGCGTCAAAGGGTCGCGAGGCAGGATAAAACTCGCGTTGGTTACATAAGGGGGTAAAACCTAATGGGCCCCATGAATGGGCCCGAAAAGAACATCAAGAGGAAGAGGGCTCTCCAGGAAGTGATCTACTTGGAGCGTAAAGAGCTATATAAGAAATGGGCCCACTGAAGAGGCCCACTCGAGGGCAAGGATTGTGCAGCTGGGGAAGAGAAGCTCATCGACGGGCCCAAGTACGCGACGAAATGACCCATGAGTCAAGATAGTCGTGACACGGAAGGAGCAAGGCCCAATGTCGAGTATTCGAGGGCATAACTCGAAGTATGTGAAGGAAGTGATCCGACCTAGGATCCGGAAGGGAAGCAGTCGACGCTTGGAACTGAGGACCCCACGAGGTCAACAATCACACACCAGCGCGACCACTATAAGTTACTATGAAGGAGATGTTACATAAAGAAGGAAGTTCAATTTGAGGAAGTCACTTCTCTGATAAATCATACATCTTACTCACTCAAAGTCAGCTCCCAGAGCCCGCTACACTCAAGGTATGAAAATCTCAACAAGGAGCTTTTCCCCTATAGCAGAAGGAATACTCCATGTTACCCAACAATGTACACCCTGGCTAAGCAAAAGGGGGGGGAGCCTCACCAATCTTGGTCAAAGAGAGCTCCCCATTGTAATGCGGTGCTACTCCTTTGGTCGGGTGAGGAGGGGCGATACTTTTCTCCGTGGAAGCAAATGAACGCCCGCTCGTATCGACTTCGTCTCCTAGCCAGGATGGGGAAATCATTTTTTGTCCATTAAAGCGTTGTTGGGGAGGGTATCCCTTTGGAGAGAGGTACGCTCCCACAAGGCTAACGAGCTTAGGTTAAAGTTACAAAACTACAAGTTTTACTATACGGTGTGAACCCTGTCTTATAAGAGAGCAGTCATGGACCCACGGTCCCAAGTCCCATAGACTCAAGCTAGGGCCTTCCGGGTTCTCGACCCAAGGTCCCACAGACTCAGGCTCCACCTTCCGGGTTTTCGACCCCAGGTCCCCTCGGACCTAGGTTCCGGCCTCAAGATAGTTCACATGTTTTTATGAATTATACTGAAGTTTGAAAATCATTGATCTTTAGGGATAGGTCTTCCACTCCACGGGCTCGCCGAAAGAGAACCGCGCAGTGGGGGGAAAATTGTTGGGGATAAATAATTTCTATTAGGACTGGCGAATCACAGGATGACACGTGTCATAGTAGAATAGACGACCACTTATCCTAAAAGCGTGCCACTTAGAAGAGGTGTGTTATGAGGCTAGGTGGTTGAACCATTTGACAGGTTAGGAGATGTTATGTGCAACCACCTTTTCCCAAAACCACTACCCGAATGGTGGGAGTGGGAAGTAAGGAGATGAGTGGTCCCGTAATGAAAGTGAGTCACCTTTTCCTGAGCCCGCCAACTCGTGCCACGTAATCTGGAGAGTGCGGTAGTAGGGAGATGAGTGATTCAACAAAATCATGTTTGCTCCTCGACTACTCCAACATAAACCAGACTACTTTCATAACAACCGGGTAGCAATACCCGGAAAGGTAAGGATAACCTAATTCCCTTCACAAGGGCATCGAGAAAAGTAAAATAAGATATTCAATATACACGGAGATATTTTCAAACATTTTCCCTCCATAAATGATGTCATATTTTGAAATATTTGTGCCTAAGACTTAGTAAAAGACTCGACCCAACATACAGAAATACGACCCGGGTCAGGTACACTCTATAAAAGTCTTTGCACTCCCTGGAGGCAAGGGGACAAATATTTTTACCCTAATTCCGCACACTCATAACTATTTTTCTCTCCCCAAACACCTAACTATTCCCGGAGTCTCCGGTAGTCGAAAGACATTCATTTTCCGGCTGATTATTGGGTGGAATCACCCAAAATCTCTCATCTCCTACCACTTCTTCACCTAAAATCACCCCTTAAATCCCATATATTTGTGGATCCACCCCAAAATCGGACCCAAAGTCACATAGCCATTCTTCTTTGTTTTCCGACTCTTTCCGGACCGACACCAAAACCGTGGTCCTTCTCTCTCTTGTTTATTACCTTGAGCGTCAAAGAGTCCTCGGAAAACACCCTCTAAATCGTGTTTTCCGGGCTCTTAACGCGTTGTTTCTTGTGTAAGAGATATACTTACCAAGTGGACGAAAAGTCCCCAAAACATACATTCTAATGTATTTTTTTAATTCTAATTTTATCTTTATAAATGAAGTTTATTACATTAAAAAATAGCACAATTTATTACTATATATATCTTGTACCATGAATCGGGAACGTAAAATGTAGAAATTTGTAAAACACGGACGCACCTAACCACTAAAAACCAAGCATCTCATATAGTTATATTCCTTTCATCCAAATAAACCACAAAAGGTTTGTATTATACTGCTATAAGTCTATGCTGAAAGAAACTAAAAATTCAATTTTTTAGCGAAGAGATTTACGACAAAAAGGATTGACTTTTAAAGTCTTGCTCAAATAATGGTTTTTACAACTAACTGGGCCCACTCAAAGCTATCAGCCTATCACATGGACCATTCTTATTGTATTGAATGATGATATTTTATTTTCTTAGTTTTAGTTCAAGTATTTGACTAGTTATTGAACGTAACGTTACGTTATAAATTCTTAGAGGTCTTTTTCACTATAATTATTTTGTTGAGGATAATGTGTGAAACCAAGTCTCTTCGGGTAGAAAAAAAGGCCCGTTAGAAGTATTTTACTGAGAAAAATAGAAAAGTCGATAAGAGAGAAAAATGAGAAGTCAGTGACCTAGACTTGGTGCCAAGACTGAAGAACAACAGTTATGGGATGATACTTCTTAAGATAGAGTGTGGGTCGAGTATCAGTATATTGTTGTTATCTTGCACGATTCGTATGTGTTGGAGGTGGGCTATGCATTTTCACGTAAGCCCGACCCGAATCAAGATCGGCCTATTCATCGGCTTCAAAGCCCATTAAGTTTGATCTAGCAACGTTGGTGCCAACCTCCGAGATAAAAGAAAATTGTCCATATTAATCCAGAATTAAAAAATAAAATCGTCAACAAAAACGAATTTTGTCTAAAATTCTGCATTGAAAATCGTAATAAACACTTAATTTATATAAAAAAAAAATCAATCCCAAAATGACATATAAAATAAAACGGAGAAAGTATTAATTAGTAATTTTTTTTTCCAGTCACCTCGTTGAAAAGTTATCCTTTTTAGTAACTGGAAATACATAGTACAGATGTACAATTGAAAGGAATGTCTTTGTACATCTTAATGCATTTTTTTAATTCTAATTTTATCTTTATGAATGAAGTTTATTACGTTAAAATGCCGCATAGTTTATTATTATTATTTTGTTTTGTTAAGGGATCGAATAGTTTATTATCTTATTATATAAAGTTGAATCTCTCAACGTGAGCATGACACGTAAGATAATTCTTACTCACGAGTTACTCACGATATCGTGACATATGTCATCGTTAATTTAGATCGTGACATGTGTCAATGTAATAATATAAACTTTTCATTCTTAACTATTTACTTCAAAAAAGGAAAAATAAATAAATTATGGAAACTACTAAATAGAAAAAGTAGAGTAAGTGAAAAAAACAAAAACTACCATATAATGGAAATTATGTTTTTGGAACCTATCATTTATTTAGATGGATTGTTTATCAGATTTATGGATAATATGAACCAATTTATAATTTCTTAATTGGGAATTATAAATTGTAATTTGTGAATAACTTAACGGGATCTTAATTTCGAATGTAATTATAGAGATCATACTTACGTATGTTATCAATTTTAAAATCTAATTTTGTTTTTAAATGGAAATTACTAAATAGAAAAAATAAGAGAAAAAGTACAATATAGTACAATATAATGAAAATTATATTTTTGGAACTTTATCATTTATTTAAAATGATTGTTTATCAGATTTATGGATGATATAGATCAATTTCTAATTTTTTAATTGCGAATCATAAAAAATAAGTTGTAAATAAGTTAACGGGATCTTAATTTAGAATATAATTATACGGATCATAATTACGCAGATAATCAATTTTAAAATAAAAATATTTTCTTATTTTTTCACGTATTACGCAGGGCCTAATCTAGTTAAATATCTATACTATTAAAAAATGTATACATTTTGTGTCCATACAGGAAAACCTTTATATTAGGCTATTCTTTATTTTGATAATTACTATTCCTGTTGCCAAATGTAAATTTAGTGCAATATTAATTAAAAATGTATTTTATTTTGTATTTAAATTTAATTCCGAAAATTAAAATATTAATTTAGATTATTTTGATTTTCTTAAATATAGGTTAGATTATTTACCAAAAATCAGAAAATCAGTTATTATCTTTAAAAAATGATAAATCGGATATTAATTTAGATTTAATTTAAATATTTGAATTTATATAATATTCCCATAATAACGCAGATGATAAACGAATATGTTATTGTCTCTTTTTATCATAATTAATCAGCCTAAAATTTCAAATATTCGAAATTAGTAAATAATTATATTATACGATAATATAATGGGCGGGTTAGGGTTATGTTTTTATAATCGCCGTCTTTTGCGGGTTGGGTTGTCAAAAGATCTAAGGTAGTAGGCTGATTCGAGGTAGATTAAAAAAAAACAGGTTAGCCCATTTTAACACTCATAAATATATAGATTGGTTGTTTAGTAATCTAAATTCACATAATAACAAAATTTACAAAATAGGTCAGAAAATTTGGATAGCTAAAATTACTAATTTTGAAACATACATGTCATACCATAAATATATTTTTCCATACAATATAAAAAAATATAAAAGATAAAAAAAAA